>OMKK01029542.1:0-28034 GCA_900302305.1 Polymixia japonica | reverse complement strand
CCCCCCCTCTTCTGCCCAGAAAGGGAAAGAGAAGGTGGGCTCCACCTCCAAGTATGCCTGAACAGACCCCCGGGAACGCTGCGGTAACAATACTGTCTCTTTTATCTGCCGGAGCACAGCCCTCTTATTTACGTCTAGTGAATGTTTACTGCTGGTTAAGTAAATAGTAATGAAAACAAAACATTTAAGCATTATTTCCTGGTGTTTCCGTGTTGATACTCACAGATGTGCGTTGATTACTGGTTGGTTCTGTATACTTCCGATGTGATATTTGTATATTCTTACAGTATAAGTTTGTTAATTAATTATAAGTTTGTTAGTTAATACAAGTTTGACGTTTGCTAGCGAAATTCATTACCCTCATACATTTGATTTTAATTGAGTAAATACAGGATACAAATATTATAACTGGCAAACTCATACCGAATCTATCTGTGCTGCCTAAAGCCCCCGAGGAGAGAAAGAGCATGAATAAATCTTAAGAGCATGATCATTGATCTGTACCAACTGGTACAGCTGAGGTCACAGGGATAATGCGCTATTTCTCCCTGGGGTACATGTTCCAGTCCATCAATGGCCACAACCTATTCCCAGAGACAAGGCAGATGATGTGAGCTCACATGTCTGAGTTGATCCAGGCACTTATCCCTCCCTGCTTCCACACTCCCACTCTTATGCCCTGGAAAACAATACTTTAGTCCGGGGTTGATGTGTCAGGCCGCCCCCCCCTGGAACCTCCGGCAGGGACAAGCAGGGATTTGCACCCCTCTGCCAAGGTCTCTCGGTGGGGTTTGTTGGGATGAAAGGGTGTGCATGGCATTGTGTGTCTGGAGCCCTACCCGGTGGTATAACATTACCCTCCTCACATTATCATGGCACTAAAATAACAGCGGGGCTTTGTCTTCCTAAACCCCCGCTATAGGTAGCCTGACATTTCAATGCATGCAACTCGTGTGTGTGTGTGTGTGTATGTGTGTCTGTATGTGTGTATGTGTGTGTGTATGTGTGTCTGTATGTGTGTGTGTGTGTGTATTTATGTATGTGTGTGTGTGTGTATACTCTCACCAAAAAAAAAAAAAGCTAACAAAGACACAAGCGTTCTGAATTCTGATCTCAGAGGACCACAAACTATACATCCCATATTATTCCCTGAAGTACACACATTCACTACCTTTCATGGAATCAAAAGAGTAGCGCTGGTATGCGCCCGTTCCTGCATCGATCCTATGGCGCTATAAGCTCGCGGAGGAGAGCATCACTCACGGAAACAGGCGGAAACACTCTCTAAACTGCACCTGGCCGGCCTCCATCTCTCCGCCTGATCAAATGTTCCACACATCAAACTGAGAAAGAAGGGCAGACCGCATTCTGTCTTTACAATTTTTTTATTTAGGGAACATGCGGCGACGTAACAAATGAATATTTACTCTGAAAAAAAAAAAAAAATAGGCAAGCTGCTTTGCTTTATTGTACAGTACACAGTGTAGCACAAGGCGGAGGAATTCAATTAGTCTCAGGTTAAATGCGGAAACACAATGGAGACTAGACAAAGCGATAGCGAGACATCTCACTGTGTCGAAACTGTCAGCTGAAGAAGTTCGATCCCGATAGCGGCTGGTGGTGGAGCGAGTGACATACAGAAACAATGTGACCAACGCAATAGATAAGCAAGTAAATCATAGTCCGTATCCTCCTCCGAGGGTTAGGGGGCGGGCGTAAGGCCCCAAAAGGGCCAGAGATGGTATGTCGGTCTTTCTTTTTTCCGACAGGCACGTTGAGAAAGAAGAGCTATTCCTGGTCCTTTTCCTCTCCGTGGGTGATGATGTGAACCAGGTTCTTGTAGTCCAGGTTCCCCGCCACATCTGGGGGGAAGGCGGCGAACATCTGCTCCATCTAACCAGAAACACAGGGATTTTGCCATCGCATTGATCAGGTCTCGAATCCCGTAAAAATGACACACTCAGCGTGAGATCTACAGTAGCCAGCGTGCACGCTGAGGTGTGAGCTGATGTGCATGTCATTATTATTATTATTATATTAATAATGACAAATAAAGCATTGTAACTAAACGATAATTTACCTCCTCGGGGGAGAATCGGTCTGCTTGCGTCGTCAGCATCTGCGTGACACTGGGCAGTGAGAGAAGGAGTAAATCACATGAGAGGACGGGAGCAAATATAATACAAACATTATGGCTCAAGTCTGTTTCTGCTGGGTGGAAATGTGCAGGTCATGATGGCCTATACTTATTTTCAAGGTCAAGGATGATGGATGCTTTCTGTCATGAGGGACAGTGGATTTAGCTGCAGTCATATATTGTGATTGATAGGCCATGCATTATGCATTAGACTGCGGTTCAAACAACACTCCGGTGAATGTTGTCTAAAATCAGCTGTGCAACAAAGGTAGTGTGTGTTAGTGTGACACTTACTAGTCCTTCCTCAGCACGCCTTTCCCCTCGGGGTCAAAGACTTTGAACGCGTTGAGGATGGTCTCCTCTGGGTCAGCACCTAGATACATCCAAAACGTAGTTACTGCTCTGACTATATATTGAAATATATATATATATATACACACAGATTGCCTGACTTAAGTTTTCCCTGAGATCTCCTCTTAACGGTTGAAGTGGACTCTGTAGCTTCATCCATTTCCACTGGCTCCTTACCTTTCAGCTTCTCCCCAAACATGGTGAGGAAGACAGTGAAGTTGATTGGGCCAGGAGCCTCTTTCAGCATCTCATCAATCTCTTCCTGCTTCACATTCAGGCGCCCTGTGGCACAGGACGTTGGGTTAGATTAAGCAGCTGCACTGTGGAGATCCGAGGAACACATTGATCCACTATCTCACTGATTTGGCCCTTATCGGGATAGATCAAGGCCTGCATGAACGGAGCACAGAATAAGAGTGTTCCCCTAGGATCCGTTTTGCCCTTGAGCCCGTGGGTTACCGTTCAAGAGGAGGGGACCGGTCTAGGGATGCTCTATCAGCAACACGCTCTGGCACAATATAAAATGAAACAGGGATACAAGATGTTCTATCATTGAGACCCTCAACTCACCGAGGGTCTAAATCAAGGGAACCTTCAAGGACTCGGCTATTGAAATGTAATCATTCATCATCTTATTAGAGTGAACACAGGTGATTTAGGATGATAACCCACCCAGAGCGGCGAAGGTGTCCCTCAGGTCGTTCTTGTCGATGAACCCGTCTCTGTTCTGGTCCATGATAGTGAAGGCCTTGAGGTCAACGCACAATAAAAGGTACACGTTAATCACGTCTCCTGTTCTCTACGCGCCTCTCAGCTCTAAGAAAAGGATTAGTTTGGAATGGAATGAAACCACATTTCTTAAAAGCCGTCGCCGGAGAGAAAATATCCTCTCCCTGCCGCGTGGCTTCAGACTCTCTCCTCTTGCTTCAGAATTTTGCGTGTACCGTCTTAATAGACGAGCGCTGCTCGGTATTTATAACCTCTGCGGTTCCCCCGGGGTTTAAGGCCGGCATTCGGGGCATGCCCAGCAGTTTATCTGCAGTCTAATCACTGATGACACAGCCTGGATGTCTGGGCACCAGTGGCCCTCATACCGTCATACCAAAAGCCTCAGTGCATTCGCGCCAGAGACGCACAGCAGACAGGTGGACATACTTGAACGATGAACAATGGAGATGGAAAGACAACGGGGGGCGTGAGAGGGGGAAGACAAAGAGAGAGTGTGTGTGTGTGTATGTGTGTGTGTGTAAGAGGGAAAGATGCAGTATATTTTTATTCCAAGTCTTAACGAAGGACCAAGCTACATAATTACGCGGCAGGTTTGATTGACAAGCGTTAATCAAAGGGACGGTGATAGTCGCCGACGGCCTCGTCTGTATGGGCCTCCAGCTGCAGGCCGCAACCGAGACTCTCACCTCCTTGAACTCCTGGATCTGGGCCTGCTCAAACATGGAGAACACATTGGAGTTGGCTCCCTCTGCTGACCTCTTCTTGGCTTTCTTGGGGGCCTTTGGGTAAACGGTAAGGAGGGGAGATGAGGTTGAGAGATGAACAAGAGGACAAGCAACGCAGAGCAGTACTTCTGGACAGAAACAAGTCAGGCACCTTATAGAATGAGACAGAAACATGTGCGTGGTCATTGTGTTTCTCTATCCCACTGAAGGCTACTGTAGATTTCATGCCAGATTATCATATTAAAAAGACATGATATGTCCTTGTCAAACAAGATAGAATACAAATTGATTGTTTAAACAAGGTGGAAGTTTTCCGCCTCACTTGGGCCATAAAACCGAAAACTGTCTCATACTGCCATAAAACTGTCTCAGTGTACAACATATAGTGCACATCAATACATAAAATATGTTAAGAGCATCTAAAACACCACAGAAAGATGGAGTTAAATTTATCTGGAGCTTAGGAGAAAAGGAAAACAAACTGTGCATTAAAAAGCTCATTCTGCTTTGCATTTATCATTTCTAGAAAACCAGTGAAAGTCATGGTCTGCCATCCAGAATGCATTAGAGACCAATTGTACACACTTTTGGATGCATTGAAGATCAACCACGAAGTTGGTAAAAGATTAATGTTGGATGGACGGCAGTTTACAATTGCATAGAATCGTTTTCTTTTTATTAAACATGCGTTTAATCAGCCTCTTGTTTGGAATAAGTCACTAGAACCATGTCAAAACATTTACAATCTCTTAGATTTAAAAATGATATAATGTGATTACTGCAGTATCATTTCATCCATCTGTCAGCAGTAAGGTAGCATCCTCTGATCTCCAAGAAACTGTCTGTCCCTTCCACACTGAACAACACTGACATATATAAAGTGACTTACCATGGCGGAGACAGGCTGGAGGTCAGTCAAACAATGGTGCCAGTGAACAATGGGGGCTATCAGGGTGGCCTTTTGTAGCCCCAACCCTGAGCCCTACTGGACGATATTTATAAACCATGCCCTCTTTAGGAAGTGACAGGTAAATGATGCTAGCACACACACACACTTCATACAGCTCATACAGTATAACATTCTCACATAAACCACAGACAGACGCTCACATATAACCCTCCCTAGTGACCACTGCCCCCAGGTTGAGAGTGCTGACCTTGGCTTAGAGAGTAGAATAACAGTGGTTTAGAATATCAGGAGCAGGCATGCTAAAGTTGAGGGGGCCTCCCTGCTCTACACGCCAAAGACTAGTGTCTCCGTGCTGTTTGGTCTCGTCTTAGCTGTCTGAGCCGTGGAACGTGGTGGCATGGTGCTTGCTAGAGAGTAATACACCCAGGCAAGGCAATGGCATGAAATCTGCAGGACTGACGCTCAAGGCTCGAGTCTCTTTTTTGTCTTTTACTGTAAATGGCTTTGGAGATTACAATGCTAGCTAGGTCAGATCATGCTTCAGATTACGGTTCTCCATCTAGCTGACCAATGACTCTTTGACCAGACCTTTGAACTGATCGTCAACACCATCTTAATGCCTGTCCAAGGATCCGGACTCAAGGCTTATATCTCTTTTCCTATGAATATATCCCTATGAATAATTAAACATCATCACTCAGAACTTTGCTTAATAATAAATAAGCGTGTCATTTCTCTGTGTGCCAACTGTCCTCTCTCTTGAGCTGATATGAGTTGTAGTAAGAGGAAGAGTGGCAGTTACCAGCTCATTAAGTCTAATTTATTGACCCGTCAGGACTGTGTGGCTGCCACCCTCAGTTTAAGTCGAGTCACATCTCTCACATGCTTCTCTGCATGGCTGGAATTTACAGGCCTACCTTTCACTGGCTCGCCATAGTACGCTACTGCTCTCTATAAATCAAACAAATCACCTGTATACATCATCACACTAATCTTTGGCCCTCAGCCACTAACTTTCTCTGATTGCACAGTATAGAGGACCGTTTACCCCCAACGTAACTAACGGTTAAGTCTCCGTTTGACTCAATCGAGTAGTTATATACCTGAAATTAAATTTTAAATGTCACTTTGTACTATTCATGGCAGTAGTGAGAAACTGTCTTGTGCTTAGTGAATAACGTGTTCCCGATTTTTATTCTGAATCTGTGTACCAGTGGATTGGTAGCTTTTTATCCTGAAAAGATAAGGAATGTAAAATGCAGACTGAAAAGTCTCTCAATTTTCTAGCCTCCGCTGATTTCATTTTACCTGCGGCTATCAGGTGAAAGAAGTGCCAAACATTACCAGTAAGATGACCCAATTTCCACTACAAGTGAACAGACGAATGTGATCTACACTTTTCTTTCCAGGGTACAGAAAATTTGGAGCACCTGCTTATCCCATGAAAAAGAACAGTGGAAAAAAGCTATGATCCTCCTTAACGATTTTACCTATTAAATCATTGTTCCTAATACATCGTACACTTAGTGTAAGTGCTTAAGAGCTTTTAGGAAACTAAGCTTGGGGATATTAGTAACAGTAGGTGTGACATACTTAAGTCTATCCTGAACGCCACCTTACAATGTGCAAATTTAATCTACACCATTCACAAGTCCTCCAGTATCACTTGTAGTTCCTGAGTAGAGAGAAGTGGCAGGCTGTGAATGAACTGAATGTAAGAGGCGGAGCCAGGGGTGTGTGATCTAAATAAAGACGCTGAAGCCCTCTCTCCACTTACTCTGCTGTGTCATCATCTCAGTATCACCAAAAAAAAAAAAAAAAAAAAAGGCTGTTGACGGCTCAACATGTCACTGGTGTCACTTCACAGCCTAGTGTGCACCAGGAGGTCAGACCTAGCCATGGTGTTTCTATACCCATTGCAGTGGACAGTACCGTTTAAAAAACCGTCTCTGCCCCCCAG
Organism: Polymixia japonica; assembly: GCA_900302305.1. Classification (NCBI taxonomy): domain Eukaryota; kingdom Metazoa; phylum Chordata; class Actinopteri; order Polymixiiformes; family Polymixiidae; genus Polymixia; species Polymixia japonica. The sequence goes on along the minus strand of OMKK01029542.1, from coordinate 21,222 downwards.
CTGTCTCTGTCACTCACTCACGCTCTCTCTCTCTCCTTCTTGTCCAGGCCTTCTCAGTTTCTGGTCTAAGCCTGGTATGCTGTTGTGTCCAGAATGGCAGGCCATTATCACAGTAGAGCTGCTAGTGCATTGTTTGGCCACTGGGTTCAGACACCTATAAATAGCAGACACAATGAACGTGGACAACAGCTCATTTCACCATTTACTTATTCCTTCTCTAAAGTGAGGAAATATCTCTGAAATAAGATAAAAAAGGAACTTAAACGTGTCCATTTTCCTTTCCTCCACCTCACTAATAAACAGTCAATGAGGAGGGATGTAACGAAAATGTTATGTGCCGCCAATTTAGACAAATTAAACAGCCAGATATCGTCTCCTCCTCACTCAACCGCACCCACATAACCAGAAACAACACAGCATAACAATGAGAATTACAAGTGAGAGACATTGGTTATAATATTTAATATTCTGTGACAAAAACTCTACAGGGAAAGCTAATAAAACTTTTGTTAGCAAACATCAACATCATATCGAGCATTATGTTTCAGGAGCATGTGGAAAGAAAATAGTGTTAAAAAAAAAGCTAAATAAAAGAATGGGAAAGCCTTTTAAATACAATCCTGTTTTGTAGTATTATAGTATTATATGGAAACCAGTATAAAACTTGTGCAATCTGGAGCGCTGGGTTGCCTTGTTGAACATTAATGACCACTGGATCAGTTTTGTCTTCTTGGCCTTAGTACATTCAGGAACATGATCCATTCGGAAATGGAAATACTGCCTTTGTCAAGATGAGCAAAACGTCTCCTTACCGAGTGCTGTGAGAAAGGAAGGCATCACTTTGAGACACACTGGGCAAGATAAAGTATGGCAGCTTGTGTGTCTTATATTCCAGACGAATTCAGCTAAAAATCACAAATACATATAATATACTATTATGATTTAACATACAGAAATAGTACCACCTTTGTCTCATGGAAGGGTGCATACTATATACTAGGACTGATTTAGGCTTAAATGAAAGCCAAGGATCCAATTGGACGGATGTTTGTCTTTAAATTGACTGGGCTAGACCTTTAGCTTGCCTAGTGTGCAATTATTAAAAAAAGGACAGAGATTTAATAACTAAAGATTATCAATTACTGTGCAAATTGGAAATTGTTAAAGGAAGGGGCATACCATATCTGGGGCAGTTTTCTTGATTCACGTGCTTAATATTTGAAACTTATAGGTAAAATATAACCCAAATGAGGCAGAAGCAGAAGACAGCACTCTGTTTCATTTCAGATATACATATCCATGCCATTTACGAATCAGTAAAACAAACACTATTTTCATCTTCAACTTGAACAACAATTTGGGTTATATACAATATAAGGGACATTGTACAAAAAGAAATGCTCAAGTACTATGTTGTAAGCTTCAACCATGATCTTTTTTTCCATATAGCCAGCATGTAAGTTTGCCGTTGAGAGATGGAAGTGCATACACAAGTTGGATCCAGGTAAAATTACTAACTTGATTAGACATTTGAACATATTAAAATAATACTCATTGGACATTCAAGAGGACACATAACCACTTTCTCTTTAACAAAAATAGACATGGCTTATCCAGCCTTGAAATTCCTTCTCAGTATATATAAAATTAAGTCTGCCTATTTACAGTCAGATAGCATTCTGAGGAGTTAGAAAGGTCCTGTTTGATTGTTGCTGGGGATTGTGGGTAGTGCAGTTTTAGTGTCAACCTTTTGAAGGGCAGACAACTTCTGGTGAGGGGGTAGGGTTGTATGTGCAAGGCAGGATATTGTGTTTTTTTTGTTTGTTTTCTTTTGTTGCTCCAGCCAAGCCTGTCAACGTCCATAACCTAAGCACAGTCTTGATAGAAGACTAGTGAAGAGTGATTGTGATTAGTTGAAAATGATTGTGTGTGTGGAACCATGTCAGTACAGGGCTGGAGCAAGAGCCTGAAAGAGCCTGAAATGCCATTAGATGGAACGATCCTGCCCGGATCTTTAACTACTGTGGACAGAGCGAAGCGCGGAAAGGAGGAAGTTGTATTATTCCCGTGACACTTTTGAGTGCACTTCTTTCATTGTTGCACGCAACTTATTTTCTAAATATGGACATTTTGGCGTCGTCGTTGTGAAATCAAGTTGCTACAGGTGTGCTTATCTAGTGATTTTACTTCTGGTGTCTGCAGTTAACTAAGGCGAGCAAAACCCACTGAGTTGAGAAATCCTGGTCTAGGACTTTAAGGAAGGGAGGGCTCATAGAAAACTCGAATCAAATTCCCGATCCATTCGCATAGGGTACACAGCACGTATACAAATGGATCGCAGGTGACCCTGCTCAAAAAGGTTGCTCATATGGCATTTTGTCGACCTTTATTAAGCCAGGTCAAGTCATTGAGAAAATAACCTGATTCTAATGACATCTGTGATTCACTGCGTTTCTTTTGTCCTGGCAGCTACAGTCACTTTCTCTGTGGGTTTCTCATCTTAGAGCCAGATAAAACAGACGTGTGGCAGTGTTTCATCATTAGTTGGTGATACTCTCAGACGTACTCTGCTCCCGCCCTCCCCTCCCCCCAGACATAGAGCTCTGTCCATGGCTGTGCTGGGTACGATGGTTTATTCTGGTTGGTGTGGTTCTGCTGTCACTCAAACAGATGACTGGTCCCATACCTGTTAACAAAGGACAAGGACGACTGATGAACTTCAAATCTGAACGTGACAAAACACAGTAATAACACTAAAACAGGGGATTTGGTAGCTTAAACTGCGCTATAAATAGTAGTGGGTCATCAGTGTCAATAATCACTGCAGAGCAGACATAAAATCCTAGAAATGGTGAAAGAAACGGCGCAGCAAGCATTTAGTAACCTTGTTAACAGGGTTGATGGGCGTGCGTCCAGAGCCAGTATGGAGTCTCTGGCGCTCCTCATAGCGCCCAGGAGACCTCTCCCTGCGTACATCCATCAGCCGGCCGGGGGAGCGGTCCATCCGGGGGTCCGCCATGGCCCTGCCCGGGGAGCGGTCCATCCGGGGGTCTGCCATGGCCCTGCCGGGAGACCCCATTATACGGCCCTCTAGCATCCTGCCGGGAGACTTCTCTCTCTCCATCGGACGGCTGGGGGACTTGTCGCGGCGGAACTCCGTGCGGGCCTCTCGGTAACGGTGAGGCGTGCCGGGATCTCCGTGGACCACGGGACTGGCTGCCAGCCTCTTGGAGATGTGCTCATTGTAAGAGGGAGGCCCGCGCTTGTTAGGGCTGTGGGGGAGGAGACCGTGGCATAAAGAGGGGTAGGGGTCATTGGTCAAGGGAAAGGGGCTTTGTGGTTTGGATCATGGGATTCGCAAGGGCTGTAGGACTCCAGGGTCTGATGACTGATGAGGCCGGCTCAGTGTAAAGCTAACCTTATTTAACAAACCATAGCTAACTTCTATTCATAACAACAGTAGACTAAATTCATCTTCTGTGCTAGGTTTTCTAAATAACAATGTGGTTAAAGATGCTCTGTGCAATTTTGGCAATATGCCAGTATTTTCTAAACATCTCGTTTTGGTCCTGGATGGTCAAAGTATAGTTTTTACATATATAATCTATGAACTGAATCCCAGTTTCCCAGAATCTCTAGTTTACGACAGCAAGTTTTTGGTTGGTTTCACTTTCGGTTTAACTGCCATTTTTTTAACGCGGTTTAAACGCACATCTGTGACTTGATTGACAGCCTTCACCTGAATGTTCATTGGTGTGTTGGGGTTGCAGGGCGGGCCCAGGTCAGTCCACTGACTTTACACACACAAACACGCGCTGACTGCAACGAGAATGAGACGGAGACCCACTACAGTTTACTATTAGAGGCTGACATTATACAAGAATTCCACCGAGCCTCTTTAAAAGTAGATATCAAAAGCAATTGGCAAAGTTTTGAGCAGCTTCCAAAGCCAATGTATATATATAAAAAAATAGGCTTGGTTGTTAGTGACATTTGATCACTGCCTGTATGAATCACAGAAGAGTCTCAGAACATAAAAGGAGGCATCCAGTCTTTATTCAACAAATGAATTCTACATTTGACAGGAGTCGTAATGTAATGTGAATTAAAATCATCCAACCTCTCTCAGGCTTTGTTACAGATAAAAAATGAACTCTTCCTCCTGCAAAGGGGAACAAAACGTATGTGTTACTCCCCTGGTCTACAAGCGCAGGGTGGATTACACTAAAGTCCGGTCTCGCGCTCACCACCTGTGGATGCCAACCTGTGCCCTCCAGCGCCAGCTAATCCCAGCGACCGTGATAACACCTGTGCAGATGGGATTAGGGGGGGGGGGTGCTTTGTGCTGGAAAGACCCGTGATCACCAGCCCAATCACGCTGCCCGCCAACGTATCCGTAAATAAAAGAACGTGTCAGACGCAACGTAAGGGTGGAATAACATGCAAAGAGTTACACCGTGTAGAATTTGTTATTATTGTTGACTTTGGAAATGGATGAGACCTCCACATGCGTGCAGGTTAAAAACGCCACCGAATAATAACGCCAAACACCAAGAGGGAGAGTTATAGTGAATGTTGAAACAGGGTCTTGTGTGTGTGTCCTTACCTGCGTCCGGAGCCGTTTCGCTGCAGGTCTCCCCCGACATCTTGGCTGTGGGACAGGTTGCCCTTGCAGCAGATGACCCGCAGTTTGTTCTGGTAGGAAGAGGCCAGGTAGATGGCCCCGGACGAGATGGCCGGGCCCAAGTAGCGCGGGTTTGGGATGTCCAGGTGGGCGTACGAGTGGGGCCTGGAAGGAGAGGAGGGAAACGTTACGATCGGACGCCATCTTCCTCTCACGGCAGTGATTGAAAGAGCAGGCGGATCCATACTGCCGGCGCCTGGATAGGTGTCTGCTGAGCCGAAGGTGTAACGTGACTTTAACACCAAAACAACCCCCTACCATCATCTCTACATCATGAATGAAAACAAATGGATGAACTGTACTGCCTTTACAGTGTGTATTAAATAATTTTGGATGGACATCCCCTCTGCCTCTCCATGAGTTTGAAGCCTAAGCACTGGAACTGTTACCAGTAAAAGGAGCAGAGAGGAGGTCTTACCCAAGAGAAGCGTGTCCTTGGATCTCAATCACATCCAGAGAGTTGAAGTAGGTCACAAACAGGTAGGGTTCTCTGTAGGCTGAGATGGAGAAACCGCCCTGCCATTAACATTCTGCTTTGTGCATTACATTGTATGGAAATAAATCAGATGGACTCTGGAAAACAAGTTTGCACTCACCGAATGAGAGAGGCAGACGACTCCATTTAATATCATCGCTTCTACTCCTGCGGCCGTATGCATCCACAAACACACCAAACTCTGTGCAAAAAACCCCCCCCAAAACATTTCTGTTAATATTATACAGGGTCATAAAGTTCTTATTGGTAAAAGTTAATTCGAGAAATTATTTTAAACACAATTCAGCTGTCAGAAATATAAAAGGGAAAATTGTAATTCGCATTAGAAATGCATGGCAAGTTGCATGTTGATTAAAATAAATAAATAAATTCCATTAGCCACTAACATTCTTCCACATTTACTGTACATTGGTTTACATACTCACGTGTGTACAACACAGACAGACAGAGACAGAGACAGAGACAGAGACAGAGTCTAACCATGGAAACAGAGCAGGTACTCTTCCTTCTGCGGTGCCGTGGTAACCTGGATGATGGAGATGGGGAAGCTGTGGGACGAGGCAGCGAACACAGCTGAAGCTAGCGTCACGTCGTTCTTATCCAGGAACTCTGTGGAAGTGAGTCAGCTAGTCAGTGTGGCAGTTAGTCAGCTACCAGCAATCTGTGTGCTGCCTGGAACCTCAGAGATAGAATTTCAAGACGTGCATAAAACACAATCCTGTTGAACAGGAATAACATAAATATTATATTCACAACATTATTTTTAATATTCCATTTAACGTTATAATAAAACTGATAGAGTACATACATTTTTATAGCAGTGCCTAGCACTCATGGATCATAATAGTGGATGGCCTACCCTCTAGTACATACTGCTTCAACTCAATCTCATAGAACTTGTTGGTGCCGATGATGATGCTGTAGCCGGTGAAGTGGATACAGCTGCACGGCTCTGATGTCTCAATCTCCTGCAAACGCAGACGCAAATTTAAAAAAAGAACTACTTCTTTAAGATTTCGTTATTTGGGGAGGGAGTTTGAAAGGCCACCCAATGTAGAGCACATGGGAAAATTTGCGAACAATTCCAAACAGCATTTGTCTTTGCAGTTCTTTTCCTTGTAGCATATTATGCTAGTCACATATGTTTCCATCCCACTTGCAAAACCCCTGTTCCTTCTGATTATAAAACGGCTGTTCTTCATTTCCCAGCCTCGATGTTTGCTAGCTGGTTATCTAGCCTCCGTCAAGGCCAACGGAGCAAAACTCACCTTTCTGATGCAGAACTTGTTGAGGCTTTCGTTGTGGCGGAGGATGGTAATCTTGTTGGGCATGGCAGCGCAGATACAGGTCCCGTTATCGATCTGTAAGGAAGAACAACTCTGAAATCAAGACAGTAAGCTGCGGGTTGGAGAGGCTTGACACTGTACAGGCAACAAGATCTTATTTTACCTTGCCAGACGAGAAGAGGTGGCATCCCTTGACTGTCTCGAAGATGTAGGGATTAAGCTCGGGCTGAGCTGGCAGGTGGGACTGAGACAAAGACTGTTTTACCTTCTTGATCTCCACCAGACAGAGAGCCCTCTCCTCTCCTGGAGGACACATCACCAAACATGTCACGCATAATTACAGAAACAAATGCATCTCTATATGAGTGACACGCGTGTCCTCGGTCATGTTGTGTTGAGTCAAAACATTACATATTAGGCATATCTGCTCTTTCTCCTGCTCTCAAACTCACAGTGAGAGCAACAGAAGAATAAGGTTGAATTTGCAATTACAAGCAACTAAAATTAGTGTTGCGTTAAATGGTGGCGGGATTACTGAGATATAAGAGCACAAAAAATACTGAATTCTAAGGACTAGCTCCATTTGATTTATGAGAACTAAAATGACGACTTAAAATAAAATGGGCTTTATTTAGCCTTCTGTACTGACCAGTGATCATCAGCAGCTTGTCAAGCTCCTTCAGGATCTGGATCTGGAAGACGGAGGCCAGGCCAGGGATGTGGGTCAGAGAGTTCTTTATGACGTTGAGAGCGTACAGACCCTCCTCAGAACCGACCAGCACGATCTGGGAGAAAAGAAGGACTCTTTAGATCGTTAGAATTAATCATGCTGGAAGACATGAGGCAGGGTGGCCTAGCAATTAGTGAGACTGTCACAGTCCTGGTTCCTGTCATAACCAGCGTCCATCAGCAGCCTGTCAACGTGTCTTCCAGCAAGACACTGAGCCACTACCTGCTCACTCATTCTAAGGCTCTTTGGATGAGAGAGGCAGCTAAAAGCCTAAAAAGAAATGTAAACACATTAAATGTTAACTTTCAGATGTATCTAAAATGAACATGGCTCATTCATGTGCCTTTCCCAATGTTCGTGTTTAAGGTTTAGGTCCCGGTACCTGGTCAGTGAGAGGCAGAGTACAGTTGATGTCCAAGCGGTCATCGCCCTCCAACTTCAGTAGAGAGTTGCCCAGCAGTTTCTGTCAGGACAAGAAGCAGGGAGAGATGGGAGCAGGGGCGGGTTAGCCATCTTCCTCTGCAGATCAAACCTTTTAGACCAGGACAGTCACCCAGCGCGGACGATGATCGGAGAGCTTGTACAAACTCAAGAGTTCTTCAGTGTATGAATTATATTCAATATAAGTTCTTAAACTTAACTTAAATTCTCTTGATCTATGCTTCAGTGCTTATAATATCAGCTCGCATATCACCTGTCATATTCCTGTCAACTTTTAGGACATAAATTTATGAAGCAGAAACCGAAATCTGTATCAAAGTACAAGCTTACTTTTTGGGTCGTTTTCTGTTTCTATATTTCACAAATTATTTGCCAATTCAATGTAAGCTAGGTTCAAGGGTCTGCTATTTGTACCTGAACAGATGGGTTGTTCAAGTAAAGCCGGAAAATAACTAGCAATCCCACATTTCAGAAAAAGATACGTTTCAGTATAAATGTAATACCATTTCCAAGGGTCATATAGCGCACAATGTAAGAGGGATGAAAGACTGCATTAGTGGCAGCAATGAACACACAAAACACCAGGAGCAGAAGCCTGCAGTGTCAGTATGCTAGAGGAGTGTGTATGTGGCTACGTGCTACAGCGAAGGGCGCTAAAGGCCAATGTCCACCAGGAGCCGTTTTGATTCGGCTTTCGAGCGTGCGTATGTCGGAGCAAAGAGGGAGCCAATGTTCACCAGGTGTGGACGCCGCGCAGCGCTTTTGCTCAAACATTTTTGTTCTGTCTAGTCTATTTTTGTAAGACCTGCGTGCGTCAGTGAAGAATTGAGATAGACTATTTTGACTTGTGAAGGTTATCTACCTCTACTACTATAAATACAGTATTTATTCACAATAAATAAATGTGTGCATAAATATACTATACTATTAGTATTACTAATAGTATACTATTAATTTATGTACTTGCACCATAATTTCAATTTACTGAAAACGATGACTGAATGTTGACTGGCTGTCTGTAGCCTAGTTTGATGTCTGCCTGATCAGCTCTGTGCCTATAATTAATTAATTAATTAATTAATTAATTAATTAATTAATTAATTAATTAAAAATTATAAACATAATTTATTAACACATTAAATGAATATATAAAATGTAGCTCCTTTATTGTGCCAAGGGTTCAATTTCGTGATTGAAGCCACTGGCTGAAACAATTGGGGGAGGGAAAACAAGTTGCCTTGGCGAGATGTCATCTGGGGGCATTTGCTACAATCATTAGAAAAACAAGAACAGTCATCTACCTGTAGATTAAAAACCCCAAAACAACAACAACTGAAGACAGTGATGGATTAGATGCCCATTGACTAGAATGTAGTTGCATGAAGCCCAGGAATTGTCTTGACAAATTTGTTTTATGGGGATTTGGCACCAAAATGTTTTGGCCAATGACCTGAGTTTGGATCGTGATTTGACCGCGACTGCGGGCTGTGTACGTTATCACGGAGTCGGAATGCTCCAGGAATGCTGGCTGTGGACATTAGCTTTAAAGCAGTGCATGGCTACTGGAAAAAAACATGCGCGACATATCATGAGACACCGGGCCAAAGCTGCACAGCAGTGCCTACTCACACACATGCACTGTGTATGTTTACGTGTATATTTGACGAGTATGTGTTCAACCGCTAAATGAGGCTATGTTTCAAAGGGGTAGCTGTTTGTATGAAGTTTGTATGAAGTGCAATTGACTCAGCCTACTGTGTCAATAACGTACAGTATGTGTAGGTGTGTACAGCTCCTGCATGCTCAATCAGTCGGTCGACTGAAGCCCAAGCGCTCGTGCAGCTAGTTACTGTACCTGAACCAGAGGGGATAGGTTCTTCTGTCTTTTAGCAACACCTGCCTACAATATGATCCACATAACCCCATTGAATGGAAATACACATATGGCATAATCACATCAAAATGGCGATCACACAACACAGATACGAGACGTGGGTGTTGAGGATGTGGATGCAGAGAAAGAGAGAGAGAGAGAAGAGGAAAAGGGAGAAACAGAAGTGAAGGTGCTGGCTGACTATTCTTTTAACAGGGACATTCAATATATTTGACTTCGTCTTCAGAGCAAACACGTAACATGCACGCACGAACCCAGCGCAATAACGTTAAAGATGTAATCTGTAACTTTTTCATGTTTAAAAATCCTCTTTCTGTTACCGTCACTCATATCAATAATCTTCACAATGATGATTCAAACCAGTCCTGTCCGATGAGAGTTCAATTCCAGTGTTGGTAACGAAAAAAAACTAAATAAAAAACTAGTAAACTAGTAAAAAGAACGACTATCAGCACAGACAGACGGAAAGTTATGGATTGGATTGTTATGGAAAGTTACGGATTATCACTTTAAGTTACTATTTGAACGGATGTAACTAGCCTGTCAGGTATAGAGGAGCCAATCGGGACGCTCATCTTACACTCCAATTAATAACCCAAGCAGGGCTGGCGCATACACGCACGCACAAGAGCGCACAAGCACGTGCACACACACACTGTACTCACGGCGTCAGCGTCCACTTTATCCTTGGAGCCGCGGCTGCCGACCACCACAGACTCCAGCACAGCCACCCAGCGCTGCTTGTCTGGGAAGCTGGGTGCCATAAAGTAGAGCGACTGGCCTGGCCAACAGGTGGTGTGGGGATGGGACTCCAGCTTCAGTATGTATGGGATGTCTGTGCATACATGCATGTACACACGTGTACACACACACACACACACACACACGTGTACACACACACACACGTGTACGTGTACACACACACACACACACACACACACAGGGACACAAAGAGACCCAGACACACAAGGACCAGTTGGTTATCCTGCTAACAGCCCACTTTCAGTGCTAAGCTGAATTGTCAACATTTTGTTGTATTGTGGGATTAAAAGATGGGACGGGACCTCTGGAGCCAATTTAAAATCTGGGGGGAAGCCGGATACAGTCCTAAAGCAAGGAGAGTAAAGCAGGATTAGGCGGGATTGATCCAGTACCTGACTTGGCAGTGTTGATGAGCTCAGAGGCTCCCACTGCTCCGTGAACGGTCACCTCGCCATCGGGCAGACAGAGCTCAAACTCCTCTTCTGGCTTCACACAGTCTGGAGGGCAAACGTAGATTGAATTGACATGACTATGAATGTCTTTATCTTAAACGCCCCCCACACACACACACACACACTTTTAGATTCAGCTTGATTAGTGTAAATACTGATCATGTCTTATTTAGAGATGGATTGGTTCTCAAAATCGATGGCTCATTTAAAAATTGTAGGTCGCGGTACCAATGGAAATACTTTCAGTCATTACCAACATTAAAAACCGTTCAAATACTGACCCTCCCTGGGCTCAGTGTCGTAGATGGAGACCTTGGTTCCATCCAGCACCACGTACTTTCTCTCCCAGCCCTGTTGGCCACGTTTGCCATTCCTGTTTGAAGAGGCAGACAAATACACACGCCGGTTTCATTTCTGCGTGCACAACAATACTGCATCCGGTCAGTACAACAACTAGTGTAGCAGCGAGAGGTAGTACCTAGGCTGCTTCATCCATCCCTCCAGGCGAACGTGCCCGCTGGCCTCTTTGACTTGCAGGGCGGGGGAGTTTGCCTTGTCCCGGCACAGAGCCTCAGAGAAGTGGGTGGCGTACTCGGCCGGCAGGCCGCAGGTGGCCGGGAGACATGGCGAGCATTTGGGGTGGCACAAGGTGTGGCACTCTGCAGCGAGGACAGTAAGAACATGCGGAACAGGGTGTAACTTTACTTAAATTAATTCGACTTCGTGTACAAGGTCCATTTACGAATCACAAATTCAAGGCCGCAGCGGTTATATAAGGGACTTTCCACCAGCTTTTCTGATTTCACCGCTAGAAAGAGAGCAAAATAACACAGCAGTTAAGCTTTGATGGATTTCCAGCCATAGCCACTGGGTTCTGGAGAAAGCCCCGTTTCTACACATGGGAGATTTATTCTAGTGGCTCTACTTTAAACACAATACTTTTTTTATGGCTGGCTATTTATCTGTCCATGTAACCAGCTCTGAAGCGCTGTGTTTTTAGCTCCAGCTGCTGAGGATACAGACCTAGGCATGTTGCGGCCTGGCGTCCGAAGTGCACCGTGTCCAGGCAGACGGCACACTTGGCGGCCCTCATGTTGAGGCCCACGGTGAAGCGATGCGGGATGTTGTGGTGCATCCTCTCCTTCACGCGGCGGCCGAACTCTGCAACGCACAGAGGACGAGAGAATCGTGAAGGGATGGGAGTTACTGTGCGCCCAGGCAGATGGGATACTGTAATATATTTGTTGTTATTGGCTTAACCGTTTCAAAAGTCGGCAACAATACAATACAAAGAAATGTCCGACTTTAGTCAAGCAATATCAGGCCGAAAGAATGGTGGATTTGTACTGCAAGGCATATCGATGCTGAAGAATCTCTACTGAAAATACCTTCTGGATTGAGTGAGATTATGCCAACGATGATGGAATGCATTAAAATGCTTTGGGATGAAAAAAAAAAAGCCCAACTGATGCCAAGGCTACTCTATACTATCTAAAAATGTCTCAGGCAAAGGAGCAATAAGGTCCGAGGGCAGACAGCAAACTGCCCCAGACACCTGGCTCTGGAGGAATTAACTCTTATGTGACCGTTACTGCCTCGTGAATCTTAACTGTGAACCTGTCAGCAGGAGGACGGGACAAGAACATGAGGTGTGTGTATATGTGTATATGTGTATGTATGTGTGTATGTGTGTGTGCCTGACATGGATGTAGATGAGCATGGAGAACGGAGTGAGTAAGCGGACGATTGATAACTTACTTTCAAAGGTGACCCTCCTCTTTTCTGTGAGGAGCAACAGGAAAGAGAGAAAAAGGAGAAAGCCGTCTAACAGTAGCTAGGTGAAAGTTAAAAGAACTAGCAGAGTGTGGACTAGAGAAGGCCTCGGACAGTATGACTTAGAGAGTGGAGACACAGACACCCCATCTAGACATTAAGACCAGTAGCATGTTTAGCAGGGACGGTTTACCCTTCTGGGAAAACCCTACGGCTTCAGCTTTAAGTTCAGGTATGTTTCATGTCGATAAGCTGATTGAAGCGTTGGCACAACAGCATGTCAACCTGTGTTTATGTCTGTATCTGCCTGTGGGATTCACCTTCTGGTGTGGAGGTCTCCTTGCAGCGGGCTGAAGGGTTGAGCAGGCTGCTGGGGTTTGGCTGATGCTCTGGGGATTTGACGATGGCCGACATGAGGATCTGCTGGCGGGCCTGGGCTGGGGTGGACGGGGCCACGTGTTCCTGGGCTTTGAAATGGGCCGCTGCACCCACAGAAGCAAATATCACATGCTGACGTTAGCTGAACGGTTGTTATGATGTAGCCTGGAACTGCAGGAATGGCCAGGACTGAACTGAAAAGTGGGCACGGCAGCAATTCACAGGGCTGGTTCCAGGCTAGTTATAATGCTGGAAATAATCTGGTAAACCAATAGACATGGAAATAAATCTAATAGGACCTGATACGTATACAGTAAGCAATAGAGAGGGATGCCACAATATCAACGCTCAGAGTTCTACATATGCATATGGGTGGAGGCACATTACAAGATTTGTTGAGCTGACTAAGCTTCCAATTTACTATCTCAGATTGGGGTGGTCAGAGAGATCTTACAATATCATTAGGGATTACTGTCTGACCTAGTAGATTCGTGAGACAGCCTAAATTGTGAAAGTATCTTCGAAATAGTGTGAAATAGGCCCAGCACGGCCAAGACGAGTTGTTTATTTAAAAGAACCTGATTTGCTGATGCCGTAGCAGTCAGCGAATCCCCTCGGCTCCACACGTAACAGACGTTACGTAAACAAATCACAGCTGCAGCCAATTGGAAGACAACGTTACTGCTAAGACCTACCCTCTTCTCTGAGGGATCGTAGCTCTATCCGCATCTTCTGCAGGGCTTCCTCTAGCTCGGAGCAGCGGGAGCGCTCCTTCTCCAGTGCCATCTTCATGTCGCTGTACTGCATGGGCACTGCCGACTGGGCCTGGGGGACCAGCGCCCCGTTAGTTGTGGTGCCCACATCCTCCCGACGCCTCCCAAATATACCCTGAAATACCAGAGAGAGAAACAACAAGCTACTGAATCGATTTACGTAGCACACTGTTCTAGTCACCAAAAAATGGAATGTATACAAGTACTTTGATAAGGGTTATTAATTTATTGCGAACGGTTTACAGTATTTCTGTTAGTGATTATTTTTCAGACCTTCTTCTTCTTGGTGGGCTGGTCCATTTTGGCCTGGAGGAAGTCAATGAGTTTGGTCTGCTGGGAGATGGTCCCCTCCATCTTCACCTTCTCGTGGGAGTACACAGCCTGTGGGCAGGGAGACAAAACCTCAGAGATACAATCACTTCAAAAACTCTCAGAACACCTCCCTTTGAGATTACCATGATAGCCTGAGATTTCTTTTATGTTACTGGTACCCCTGGGTGTCCTAGATGTAGTAGAAGTACTTGCCATCATCAGTGGCAGTTACAATATCTGGCTAGCGCTCTCTGTGCGTATGGCATCATATTGTAATGGTATGGCATTGCCTACCTGTATATTCTCCAGCTGGTACTCCAGGTCAGTCCTCTCAGTCTTGAGCATGTCGGTGCGGTCCAGGGCGTCCTGCAGACCCTGGGTCAGGTGGAAGATGTGGCTCTTCTGGAGGTCCATCTGCTGCTGCAGCTTCCCCTGCTGTGGGAACAACAGGACATGGACATTTAACAACCAAGTCCAGTTCATTTAAAAAGGAGCCACATTTAAAAAGGACAGAAGGGTTGAAACCTTCACCAAGAGGAGTAGCTAATACAATACAACAGACCATGGCGTTGTCCTAATCAGTGAACGGCTTTCTTAAAGGCCATTAATAAATGCTTCAGAAGTTAAACATGTATGTCTTGTGTGTGGTAGTGCTTCACTTTCTACCTCGTCCATCAGCCTCTGTTTCAGTTCTCTCTCCGTCTCCAGTTTCTGCTGTAAGCTGCGAGCATTCATCTCCAGCATGGCGTGCTTCTTCTCAAGATCATTGAGCTGTTAGGACAAATGTATGCATGTTAAAACACATCTTTCAATCACCACCCCATTCTAAATTTTCTTCATTTCCAAATGAAAGCAAATATTTGTCGAAGGGCTGAAGTTGGGGCTAGAATTAGACTGACAGTCGGACTGACAGAGAAGCAGATGTGTGACCTACCGTGTCGGACAGACTTTCGGCCTTCAGTCTCTGCTCCTTCAGGGCCTGCTGCAAGGCCACTATCTCAGCCTTGTGCTCTTTGACTGCCAGTTCCACTGCCTGGCGGGACTCAGTGCTGCGCTGGTCCGCACGCAGCCTACACATGGAACAATAACAAGTCTTATGATGGTTACATATATTTAATTATCATGTCACCTGACATCTCTGTTATTCTGTGTACTGTGAGTTCCACTCGTTAGCAGAATCAGTATTTCTAATCAGCCGGCGTTCGTACAATATACAGTATATATAGATATGTGTGTTATGTTTATGTGTGTCTATATGTGTATGTAAATTTGACTGTGCACCTGTCTGCATATTACCTATTCTGCTTCTCGTTGTCCAGCAGCCTCTGCAGGTCTCTGGTGCGTCTCTCGGCCTGGCTCTTCTCGTCCTCCAGGGCTGATCTCCACGCCTCCCACTGCCTCTCCTTCTCCAGCAGCTCATCATTCAGGGACTCCAGCTCCACCACCTGCTCCTCCAACATGCTGCATGTGGTCTTCAAAGTCTCAATGTTCTGCGTGGAACAACGCAAGGAAAACGTCTTTCAAACACAGCACGCGGAGAACAGCTGTTCGTGAACACGTAGGCGTGTACGTGCGTCCCTAATGTCTCAAGGTGTATGCGTTACCTGTTTCTGGTTGTTGAGGTGCATCTCGCGGTCGGCCACCTCCCTCCTCAGGCGGTCCACTTCCTGGCTGAGCTGCAGACGGTCCTCCGTCTCGTCGGTGGCCTCGTCCAGCTGCTTGGACAGGTAGAAGTTCTGGCGGTTCAGCTCGGCGTTCTCCTGGCTCAGCTGCGTAAGCTGCTCCTCCAGGTCTGTGATCACCTGCGGACGGGGATAGAAGTGTTAGCCTTGGTAATTATGGATTTAGTTAGCCTTCTGCTCAGAGAGCCAAGGGCAAGAATGCTATAGGTAATAACACACGCTAGGTTGATGGTGACTTTTTTTAACAGCACTGCTAAACATGCGCAGTGATGTTGATGTCTTGATGTCTATCTACATAATCTTTCCATTATCAGTTTTCTTTGGTGGTTAGGAAACAGAAAAAAGGAGCAAGTTCTGTCAAATCAACTGGGCGTAGCTGATGACACTACAACCTTGCAATCACTAGTTAAAGAACAAAGACTGCGTTCAGAGTATCTAGTACCATCACAGTAGTCTATCAACAGAGGAGGTAAGAGGAGCTTGTCTTAACAGTGACTGTCACATGTGGCTAAATCACTTTGGGGAATGGGAGGCACAATGGCTAGCTGTCACACTGGGGTAAACAATGCAGCAGTATCAAGAGTAGCCCTGCCAAGCCAAAGCAGAGCGGAGACAGTGAGCCTTCGTGCTGTGCAAGGATCAAGTCAGAAAACTGTGTCTTCGAGCCAAAAATGGGATTCAATCGAACTTTTATTTTTTTGTATTGGCATGGCATCTGTGCTTACAAAGTCAGTCCCGCGCACGTAAAATGTACTGGAGTGAAAACTGCTCAGCTGCCGGAAGTGGAGAAGAAAGTTGCGGCGTAACTTACCGAGCAGCTATCTCTCAGGGCGTCAAATTTGCGCTGGATTTCGTCTCTGTGACTCTGCAGAGGGAGGAACAAATGTCAGAGAACGCAAAACACATCGTGGTCGTTACACTGGCTGATGGTGAATCATCTGTTGTAGATAAACAGTATCTCAAGTGCTTTGCTTCAATGCACCAATGTATTGATGGGGTCGTGTTAATTTTTAATATTTGAGCAGTTGTTCTTTGTGTGTATATAACACAAACCGTCTGCATGCCTAAGTGTTCATACTGAATGTACAGGTATGCATTTCTCTGAGTGTGTAACCGCGCGTGCCTGTGTATACCAGCGTACGAGTGTGCCCTCTCCCGTCTCACCCTGAGCGCGGTGATCTCCTCCTCGGCCTCAGCGGTGGTCTCCTCCAGCTCCGTCTTGGCCTGCTGCAGCTGGCTCTCCAGGGCGAGGCGGGCCGCCTGCAGGCCGCTGATCTGGGACTCGCGCTCCTGCAGGGACAGGGTCAGCTCCGACACCTGCCGCTTGATCTCCATCTTCTGCTCCTCGTGCTCCAGGCCCATCTATGAGGGAGCAGGGGACCAGGGTGAACTTGCATATATGCTGCAGGGTTAACGAGAACCGGGTCTGTTTGCATAAATTGCTAACCACACCAGACAGGTGGGCTTTTTAGGATATCGGAACAATGCAGATGGTTTCAAATAAGTTGGAAATCACCAAAATGTAAACTGAATTTGCAGTTTCAGATATTGTAAATTGTACTGTTTCAGGCACTCTTTATATCGCCAATGTGGCATTCAATTTCAACACTAGTATTTTAAAATGACTATTTGACCTTGGGTGATAACATTGTTTTGTGAACATTTTCTGTTGAAACTAAACATTTTCACATCAACATTTTCACATCAAAACTGCAGTATCTTCTATTTCTAGGATAGACATAACTACTTTGACCTTTAACCTTAACTATACATTTAGTTCAGAAATATGACGGACAGAATGAATTAATAAATAAAAGATAAAAAAACCGAATAAATAAATAAGCCTGAACCAAAGAGTGAATTTGGTTCCTGGGTAGGTTCTTAACCATTCTGACTATAGATGGAATGTGAGAGTCATCTGAGAGTCTGTATTTGTGTGTAAGTGACAGGACTCTGTGTGTGTGTGTGTTTGTATGTGAGGGGGCAGAGAGGGCAGCAATTAGTGCCAATCTGTTTATGAGGTCTCAGTGAGGAGAGTGCGAGAGTACGGGGGAATGGTGGTCCTCTCAATTATGTCAAACTTTTATATCACAGGTTTGCATTTCATGAGCACAGAGCATATTATGCACTTTAAAAGCCCCTAATTTTCCATTAGTGCATTGCGGAAGGACATCACAATCTGAACCTCATAATTTTGAAATGGCTGATTCACAAGATTATCATTCATTCAACCGGTAGGTAGGTCAGGACACAGGGTCGGCAACAGAACGGTGCCCCTGGAGTTGGTAGGGATTCATTTTATTGCTCAAGGACAGTTAGGCGGGCTTTAGCCTCAGTGATCGGGTTGGGGAGATGGTCTCCCTGCTGCCATTACTCATCCAGTAAAGATTTGCTGAGTGTGCATTCTCTTTTACAGCAATGCCCTGTTCCACATTCATATGGTCACACATATTCACTCCCAGTAGTTACCAAGTACAAGCAAAGTCTTCGTTTTATGCATGTTTCATATTTTGAACAAACTGTAGTCAAAGAATTGCAATACATTTCAGAGTTTCAAGCATTTCGTTGTGCTAAACAAGCTTTGTCCCAGGGGGTTCAGATAAACAGGATTGCACTGTGCAAACTTCTGTAGACCGGTCTACTCATTCATAGTAGTCGGGTATCTTCAATGTCTTCCTCATTTAAACCTCCTAAGCTCTTCTCTCTATCTCCTCACCTCCCGCAGCCTGGTCTCTAGCTCCAGTAGTCGACTCCTCTTGGTTTGCTCCTGCTGACTCATCTTCTCCAGGTGCTCCTCCAACTTGGCGTTCTGGGCCTCTAGTTTGCCTGCCTGGGACTCCAGGTAGAATTTCTGCTGCCGCAGCTCCGAGATCATCTCCTCCTGGGCTTTCCTAATACAAAAATATAGATCCGAATGCTGATTACTTAGCTTGATCAAAGGCCGCTAACGTCCAAAACACTGAAAGCGCCAAGCTTTTTAATGAACTGAAACATTTAGATGATACGTTGAAGTGGCAGCCAAATAAAATCCAGGAGAACTGCAGTAGAATCAATAGCCAAAGATTACAAGGCCTGGTAGCGACTAACTTATGTGCAAAAATGTGTAAGTGTGGGTGGTTTTTTACATTCAACCAAATAAAAGGCGTTTATGATTGCAAATATATATTTTACAATGTTTACACACAGGGGATACAGATCAGCTATGGTGCACCAGTAAGATGGAAGCACACGCTAATGAACATTTCAGAGGCTTGGGAAGACAGAATGCGTGGGGGTGGGGGCACTGATGAGAGCAATGGCGTGGGCAGAATGTCTCGCTCCCTCACATGTTCTTCTGGGTGTAAATGCTGCTGTTAGCGGCCAGCTTGTTAGCCTCTGACAGCTCAGCAATGCGCTGCTCCAGGTTCTTCATCTTGGAGTCCATGGCATTAATGGTCTGGAGGGAGAAGGAGACACAACATCATGGTGAAATGCACCTCCTTGTAACTAACTCGAGGATGTGAGGCATCACTCCCCTGTGAATGACAGCTAAATCCTTCTCTGACTTATGGCCATACAAATGCACACAGGCAAATTTCAGCAGCACATTTTCCACCAAGGAAACAGAATGTTGTACTTTAGTGAAATCCTATTAGCATCCATTAAAGTGTTGCCTGAATCTCCTACTGTCAATGTCAGATGACTGCTTCCAAAAGCTTCTTAACGGCCTCAAGTCAACCACATTAACCAGATTAGGACTTGAGCCCAGGCTTTATACTGCAACTTAATGTATACTCCAAATTAAGTAATCAGTCTTCCACCTGCAAATTCCACTACATTCTGTAGTTTATTTAAAAAAAAAAAGTGTATATGTAAACAAAGAAACAAAACACTGATGGAATCTAGTCTTCAAATTCACAGCGAGCTCATAGAGGAGAATAAGCAGGCTCTGTATGATCACAAGAAAACTTTCACTCATTGAGATGTCCTCATAGCAAGGCCAATGCACAGCGTCATGCATGGAGTATCATACAAATTCATCTATGTACGTTGCTTTACTCATGTTACAAATCATTTTAAGTAAGAAACATTTATAAAAACCTAACTCTTTTAATACCGCCATTGTGCTTTAAATCAAGCTCCATGACTGCCTTTATTCAATCTATGTCCAGTTGTAATTCTCAGAGTCACTAGTGAATTAACTGATAGGAAAGACCATATTGGATATAATAAAAACACTGCCTCCCTACTTACAGCTTTCTGTTCACTGATGAGCTTGCATTTCTCTCTGGACTCCTCCTCCTGCTGGGCCCGCTTGGTCTCCAGACTCTCCTTGTCAGCCAGGTCCACCTTCATCTGGGCCTCCAGAACCTGGGTCAGACAGAGCCAGTCAATGCAAAATATAACAATTCACATTAAGTCATTAGCCCTTGGTATGCCATTTGACAAAGTGTTGATAGAGAGACATGACATTTATAAATCCGGTAGCTGGCACGGAGGCAGTAATTACTGTGCTGTCAAACTTGACTGTAAACCCTAGTTAAGATGAACGTAATAAACTGTTTGGGGCAGGTGGGTCATTGCAGCAAAGAATAGCATATGAATAAAGATAACAAATAGAACATATTGAACATATTACAACAAATAGACACTTCACCATGCTTATACTGAGCTCCTATTGGCTTGATAGAACTCTCTCAGTGTTGACTATGACTATTGACAGAATTACAGGTTAATGCAGTTCACACATGTGAATTTGCAGTCCAGTGCAAGAGCATTATGGGGGTGTGCAAATGTGCACCATTGGCTCTCCATATTATTAGATTTACAGAGTAGACGGGCAAGTATGCATCACTAATTGTTCACATCATCTCATTTACAAATGGAAGAACATACATTATGTATAGCAATGTGTTCAATTTGCATTATTATACAAGTTAAAATCCTACCAACAAAGTGGTTGATGTACAATGTTCATCCTAATGCAGTTGACCCTGATACTAGCAGTCTGGTAGATATCAGGCTGCCCCACCTTTATCTTGTCTTCGTAGAGTCTCTCCTTTTGAGCCAGATGGGTTTCCATCCTCTGGGCTGTCGACTGGGTCTCCCTCAGGTTCTCCTCCAGCTCCTTTGAGGGACATTATTACATCCATTAGTGCATACATTCAACCGCTGTTGATGTAAAAACAGTCCAACAACCACCCTGGCTATTGCACGATGTAGACCACCTATGGTTTACAGCAAGCATGCGATCACAAACTATCAAATAGAAACAACAGAATAAAAACTTTTGAAGAGACACAAAAACACACAAAAATTCCATGAGATAATGAAGAAACTTGCTTTGAAGAGTTGTGACTCCACAAGGTGGTTGTAGCGGTGCCCATTCATGCTGGTACATAGGCCGGGTCATGTGTGTGTTCAGGTCTATGTGTGTGTGCTGAGTCTAGAGGAAGGCATGCCTTCCAGGCTGACTGCATAGCCACTAGTGAGAGCTCAACTGCTAAGGTGATCCCTTAAGAGAATCGTGCGTGCGTGTGTGTGTGTGTAAGCATGCGTGTGCCCTCGGATAAGGAGTGA
>OMKK01029541.1:5614-16455 GCA_900302305.1 Polymixia japonica | reverse complement strand
TCTCTCTCTCTCTCTCTCTCTCTCTCTCTCTCTCTCTCTCTCTTTTTCTTTCTGTGGACCGATGTGAGGCCAGCTCGCACGTCCCTTTTTTTTAGCAAATCTAACCAAACTTTGAACGAAATATTTAGTCCCCATTTATAATAAAATTAATACAATGTAGTTTCGAGTCGATTCATCAGGTGGATTTATTTTGGGGGCTTTTATTCGTTAGAGTAACCTGCATAGTATTTATAATCACAATATGATGAACGTATAGAGTATTTTTAAGGAATATATTTTAATTACACATTTATATTCTCCAGGTCCAAGCGTTGTTATTTCTAGTGTTCTAGGTTTAACTAAGATACAATAATGCAGGTATACAGGTGTTTTTATCGTGATTTATGCGTAATATGACGCACGATCGTTCCAAGTTCACTTTTGATTATCTTGTTTTATTTTTCTTCGCTGATGACTGATTTCAGGGATCTCGTTGCTCAGCCAGTATTATTCTTTCACCAGACAGGCTTTTGTCACAGGTTCAGCTTTCTCTGTCATTCATTTCGTCGGTATGTAAAAGCTTGTACCTCTTCCTGAATGAAATAACCAGGACAAACAACAACTTTGCAAAAATTTGCTGTCCCGTGATAAAAACAGAAATCATGGTCAAACCAAATTGCTTATCTAAATTGGTTTAATGTGTTTGTGGCATATTTCTGTGTAGGCCTAAATTGAATTTCGTCAGTTTATTATTTTTTTTACTTAACCTTTAAGCCACTTAAGTTGCTTGTTAACAAATTGGCTACTTATTATGATTTAAAAAATGTGATGTAGTCTACGTTTTGTTACTGCTGACTTAAATAGGCCACTGCTGCACATTGTAGATTTACCTAAAGAGATTTCTGAAACAACCAGTAAACACTGAGTAGTACACTAGGTTGTAAACAAACACAATTGTAGAGAACATAATAACATTTGTGACAAAAGGAGAGCCGAATAAATAAATATATTTTTAAATGGACTATACGATGTCAATCATAACAATTTTTATTTATGCAGACATTTGATATCAATGTACAACGTAATATCATGCACATTGTGCATCAGCGCTATCTAACATCTAACTACCTTGAAAATCAATCTGTATAAAAATACAAGCAATGCGCAGCCTCTTCATTTTCATCCATCCACATTTCAGACGCAGAAGCATAAGTGCGGTCATAAAAAATACATATATAGTATGTGTACACATATAGGCCTACAACTCATACAATCTACCTATACTTTGTCACCTTAAGTCTACAGCACCCTCTTGTGGTAAAAATAGAAATCTCTAGGCTTGCCGTAAATTGTGCTTGAATTTACAGCCCGTCTATTTTTACATTAAGCAACCATCAATAATTTGTATGTGGGGTCACACAAACTGTAACTGGCTGTGTCCATACAAGGAGTGGTACAGGAAATAATATGGTGAACCAGCATAGTGTGAATGAAAGCATATTGTGTAATGAACAGAGCGCTCTCAGTGAACATATCCTCTAAACTCCAGGAGCAGGTAGTTCTTAAGAAAAGTGGGCAGGTTGAGTTTTGGAACCACCAGGTGTATACGGCCTTCCAGGAAGACCCTGAGCCTACAGCGCACCAGGTGCTGCAGGGATCGAGGAGCCTGGGTCAGGGAGAAGAGGGACTCGTAGAACTCCCGGTGTTCCTGGTTGAGGAGAAACGCAAGGAATGGATGAACGTGGGCTCATTTTGTGATATGCCAAGCCCCTTTTACCATTCAGAGCATCAGCTGGTATGACAGCAATTAAGTAATGGTGAAATTAACTTTAATGCATTAAGCAAATGTTCAAATGATTAACGCACATTCGCACTAAACTAATATCATTAACTCGTTGGAATGTTCCAGAACTAATTATTTAAAGACCGTGCCTTAAAGATCTCTGGGGAGACGGCCTCGACCCAGGTGTCTGTTATTTTGAGTCGACTGTAGGCATTCAGAAGAACTTCAATGGTGCGCGGAGAGCCACAACAGTGTTTCAAAACCTGAAAGATATGTCAGAACAAAGAGCAAAGTTATATGACTCATATACTCATCACTGAAGTATGTCACTGAGCTTGTGATTCCATAGAATCAAAGAAATGAAGTAATTAAACACTTGTGAAATGAACAGATTGGTGTTCCCTCCAGGGGTTTAACTGGAAATTATGCAATTAGTGCTAATTAATCTCCTATTAACACTTGCCTAATTAGGAGCCAGGCTTTTTGTCTAGAGCACGTGGGTTCAGCGATAGTTGTAGTCTGTTTCCCGCAGAGAGTGGAACACTTCATGTTGTGTCATGAAATGGGAATGATTTAAGTGTAAGTGAAGCTGGAAAGTCTTGAATACAATACACCCTTTACAATACACCCTTAGTGCCTCTAGTTTCATACATTTACACTTTAAATATTTGCCATTTGTGTAAAATGAACCAGCATAATAAATTATTTCATACTACATCTATACTGCTGTGTATTAAGCCTGGGTTGCATTAACTCATATGCATGTGTTCATTGTTTTATCCATTTGTAATTTTTTAACCGTTATTTAGCCAAGCTAGTCCAATTGAGATTGAGAATCTCTTTTTCAAGGGACACCTGGACAAGAACGCTGCATCAGTGACAAACACAGAAGTTACAAACAAACGACATACAACAAAGTATACAATTAAAATACAAACACAAAAACACAAGATCAATTTGAATTTAAATTTGCCTCCATAGTATTCACAGAAGTAGTGTTGGCCACCTACCATGGGCAGAGCTCCGGGCCACACCCGGATGGAACCGTAGTTGAGCAGCGAGCGCACGATTCTTTCGGGCGCGTGGGAAATCTTGTAGCACACCACCTTCAGGATGTTGTGCATTGGGGCTTCGCCGCCGTAGTCCATGTCGTTGACCGAGGCGCCGTTGCCCAGCAGCAGGTCCACCACGTCCGCGTTCGCGTTCTTGCAGGCCATGTGCAGCGGACTGTGCTTGTCCTGGTCCAGAGTATCGACCCTGGCCCCGGCCCCCAGTAGCTGTTGGCACACCGTGAAGTACCGCGCCAGGTCCTGCTGTTCCTGGGGCTGCGAGCAAGCGGCGTTGAGCGGCGTGAGGCCCTCGCCGTTCTGCTTGTTCACGGCGGCCCCGTAGCGCAGGTAGAGATCGGTGTGGTCCGGAAGGCCGTTCCTGGCCGCTATGTGTAAGGGAGTATCGTTTTCATCCACGCTTCGCCCGTTGATTGCTGCACCGTACTGAAGGAGGTACTTGGCACATCTGTAGGTAGATTTGCAAAACTTTGCTGTAGATTTTAATTCTTTTTTTTTCCTGGTGTACATTGGGATAAGCTTTTTAAGGGCAAATCAGCACTAAATCATCACTTTTTTTTTAGCCATAAATATCATCATATGACTTCTATGTAGTGAATAGCATCCTGTAGTTATACAATTAAACTTAATTAATTTCTAAATTAATTTCTAAATTAAACCCTGCATCTGCTTCTAGGGCAAAAAAAATCATTGTTGTACTGCCCTCTATAGGTTGAAACTTTCAGCCGTGTTGTACTTCTGGCCACGCCCCGATCAATGATGTCAAAGCAGGTATCTTGCCTTTGACGACCTCACATGCTTTGCAGTCTGATCAGAACCAACCAATCAGCTCCGTTGTAACAAACACACCCCCCCTTTTTGCTCTCACACCCCACCCCACTTGTTTGCATTTTTCAAAAGTGTGTGACACTGGCTGAAAACAGTGTGCTTACATACTCTTTAAAGAAAATTGCATTATAAGTAACACTGTTATTGTTGTGTAATAAAGATCAAAGCATTTTTTTCCCCAAATATACATTCGCACAAATGTTTTTCTACACTCTTTCTGCTTTACTCACTCAATGGATTCAGGGCAGGTACAAAAATGCAAGGGCATGAGCCCATCTTCGGAAACAGCGTTGGCGTTGGCGCCGTGAGTCAGCAGGAGCTTCGTACACTCCGGGTGGCAGTTCTCGCAGGCCTCGTGCAGGGCAGTGTTGCCGCCAGGTGCCAGGTCTACGTTGGCTCCGCGCTGCAGCAGAAGCCTCAGGCAGTCTGCAAATCCCCGTCCGGCAGTAATGTGCAGCGGTGTGGTCAGCTCCTGCTCGTAGGTCAGCGACCAAAGCCCTGCAATCAGTTGAGAATGTAGGAGAAGTCAATCGAAGTCAATTCTCAACTGATCCAAGGAGCACTGTAAACAAGTAGATATGTCACATATTTTAACCAAGTGGTTTATCAAAGCCAATTTCAAAGTTTGACAGATTGTGTGCCTCCTCAGAATCAGACATCAATACTCACTGAGAACAACTTGATAAATAGTATCACCAGGTACCTTAATGCAACAGATAGATCACAGGCTTTTTGCACACCTGTAACAAACCTATTCTAATATCAACAAAACCTACTCAGTCCTCTGTAGTTGAATCTGAAGTTCTTCCATTCCTCTATGTTGCTGGTGTCATAAATGGCATCAGTGAGGTAGACATAATCGTCGTCATCCATGATGCTAATAAGAGTTAGGTCATCTCCAACGAGGAGAGAGTTCCAGAATTGCAGGATGCATCCTGTAGCCTGGGCCGTGGCGATTACATCATTGCGGTAGGCCTTTGGTTTGTACCACTTTAGCTTGGGTGCTACATAAGCCATACTGTAAAAGTTAAGCTAGCTCTTCAGCGGCGATAAGAAAATCTGCTCCTTACTAGGTGGTTTTTAATGTTTCAGTAGTGTGGTTTCTCCCGAAGGAAATAAGCACTTATGCAGCTTGTTTGTCCACACAGGGCTATTTCAGGGAGGTGTTATGTGATATTTTGGTTGGTCCAGAGAACCTGGCCAGTGCAGTGTCAGGAGCAAATAACTGTGTCACATGTAACCTGCTCACTGTCACTCCTGCTCAATCAATGGACAATGAATCCATGCAATAATAGGACATATATGTGAGATGCATGCTCTCTGTTGACGGTGCATATATGCGAGATCCACGCGTTCTTTTGACGGTGCAAAGGTATTGGTAAGATACAGTACAACGCAGATCCAGTCCAGATCCAGAACTTGACTTGTCTTGTGCCAATTAGCCCTGAGCACAAACTACTGAACGTCCAATGGCTTCAAAAGCCATTGCAGGTCTAAGTGATCTCAAGAAGTAACACTATCCCACAACACAGCAGACAGCTGCTTTGTTGGCCAGCAGTTAAGGTCATAAGTGAATCTGTAGGGACATTCCCTTGTACCTTGTACAAAAGCACAAATGACTTGGATTGCTTGGTGCACGGATGAACAATTGTTTGTATAAATATTGTCTCCAATACTGCCATAGATTGTCCTATACAATACATAGTTCTCTCATCTGCATTGCTCTTTTCACAGGAATACACTACAAAAGAAACTGCCAAATCTTCAGCATTACCTAGCTTTATTGGTTATGAAGACAGAGGTTAGCTAGTGCTGTCTCTTACCTTCCCCCCTGGCAACCCATCGCATGTCCCCTCCCTGTGGCTCAATGATGAGGTTGGCTGTGGAGCCTCTGGGGAAGAGGCGCTGCATGGCCTCCAGGTCTCCTGTGTAGAGGGCGTTCTGGACGACCAGATCGTGGCAGATTGCTGGCGGGAGGGCAGTGCTGGACCTCAGCAGCACCCTGTCCCTGGCCTCCTTCTTCAGCATGTAGCCGGTGAGCTGGTGGGAAGCCACCCGCTTCGTGTACTTGTGTCTCTCCAGCATGTCCTCGTCGAGTTGGAACGAGCGCAGCGCCGTGGACGTGAAGACGAAACTTCCGCGCGACATTTTGTGTGACTTGCTCGGGAAAAGGGCTTGTGAAAAATGTGTACGGCTAACTGAGAGGAACGGACCTAGGCCTGTCTCTGCGCCTCTCTCTTGGTTTCAATCTCTCTGGCTAATGTCCACAATGTGCCTGCCAGCTGCTCACAGGGTTGGTTCACAGAGTTGTTTTGATATCCTATATGAGACCCTGCCTGCAAGTGTGACAACAGAGGCTATTTTTATATCTCTTCTGGCCATTCTAGACGCCCTTCTTTGCATCAAACCGAGTTATTGACATACTTTTAATAAATTCACATGCTTTTTGATGACATACTATCATTAGAGTCAGATATAATACTTTTCAATTGTATTACCTGAATAAGGTGTACAGTATCATATTTGTAAACAATAAATTGTTACGTCCTGAAAATATTTTGACATATTTAAAATGTTCCGTTAAGAAGAGTAACTTTAAAGCTACGTCATGAAAAATATAATCTGCATTTACGCACGTGCATTTCCAGGTCTCCTATTGCAAAAGCAAATATGTGGAGCAAAAATAGCCTCGCATGAAGGTCACGTAGCCTCGCCGAGTAAATTATGAACCTTTTCCTGGCTCAGTAGGGTTGTCACAGATAGAGTCAAACGAGAAATAATTAAATCAAGCCGAGTCTCGGCCCAAGTTGAAAATTGTTTGATCACTGGATTTTACTCTAGGTCTTGATATTGGTCCTAAAGATAAACAAACAAATATGCTCTGTTTTGAAGGCCCTGTGCACACAATGTGTTTTGCAAAACATTGCAACCCGGTTTTTTTTCCCCCCTCAGTACTTCTTCCCTGAGCTTTAATGGGTTTTATGCATCCACGCAGTTCTCTACATTAGAACATTAGGCTGAATGACTGGCCACCGCTGTGTCACTCTGCCCCACGTGTCGTGTCATCATGGCGAAGGGACGGCGCATAATTAAGCCTCTTAAGCCTACTCGCTAGGCGTCTGACAAACATCTCTTTTGACGGATGGACCGCCGTTTCCAAGCACTCCTATAATCTCTACCCGCCAGCAAAAACACCCAAAAACACAGACGCCAGTGTGGGTTCGTACGGGTGGCGGAGGATGACTTTTTGAGGGTCAAGGGGGGATTGCAAGTTGTGGTTCCTCTGATATGACGGAAAACCGGGATATGCTTTGTCGGATGTGTTAACAGACCTTTTGTTGTCTGATAACTGTCCCCCGCCCACCCCGTCTTCGTCTTAAAATCTGACTACAAAGCTGATGCTTGCGGGCTCTACGAAAGAGAAAGAACGCTGATCTGCGCTACCTGTGGAGGTATTCGCAAGATTTTTTATTTTTTTTTGAGAGGAGAGATTATTTTCCCTCTTTCACATTTGAAAACACACACTCATAGTTGCGTCTCATCTATGGCGCGACGACTATTCTAGTATGGAAATCAAGGACATTTATTTTATGTTACAGTTTGGTAATAGATGCCACATTAAACTGAAGGCGAGTAAGAGTTTCAACTTTGCAAACACACATTACCAGAGAGAGACTAGGAATATTGTTTTTGCTGGTGGAGTACATCCTTTTAAATGATGTACATAATGAGTTTATAATATGCATCTGGGCTACCTCCTCTCTACTTTGATGTCTTCCAAATGGCCCGGGTGTCATCAGCAAAACATGTAGGCACTTTCCCGCCTCATTGACTCCCAAATGTATTTTAAATATCGTTCCTGGTAACGCAATTATTTAAAACGCTGAACTAAACACTTACTAATGGGGAAAAAGACAGTGACTTCGATAAATTCATTTCTCAAATGGTGGGCATTCGTGTTTTTTTTTTTCCCGGTTTTTTTTTTTTTTTTTTTCCTTCTCCGTGAAGCGGAGGGAAACTCTTGATGACAAACGAAAAAAACATCGGCAGTGGAAACACCCCCTGCCCCCACAGCACCCTGTGGACATACTAAATCTTTGGTTTCCTCACATTAGCCACCAGCAGCTGTCTGCCAGAGCTTCGGCGTTGTGGTCAACCTCCCTCCTTTCCTCAGGCAGCCGGGGGGGACCGGACATCAAAACCAGCCCTGACGACACCGAGCCACTTCATTTATGCAATCATAGGCAATTAGTTCCCTCTGATTATGTGCCTCTTAATGCCGTTTTGAGGACTGTGGCACACACTGATACAGAAAGAGATTAAACTATAGCCCTCCCTCCACACTGAGCAGTCATTTAATATACTGAGAACATAATGAAATGTACACAGTAATTACAGTAATATCAAACGCTAATAGGTTTGCAATTGGATCTGCTGTTAGTGCGAGACATACGGCGCGCCCACGAAAACTTTAGAGGCAGCGTCACCGTGACGTCACACGACTCTCCGTCAGGTGTTCTGGTTGCACGCATGGTTGCGTTTACAACGCATTAGTTAATAGTTAATTCATCCTTTATAAAACATCAAAGTTATTAAATCATTAGGAAGCTAATAATAAACACCGCGTTAAACGTTAATTACTATTCTGGTCCCGACGGCGCCGCTGATTGGGCCACGCGGCATATGGCAGCGTCACGTGCGACGGCGGCCCGCGGGGGCGAGCGTTCCGCTGGACCGCGCGACTTCGGCGCGTCATCGTTGACATCAACGCTTAACGTATTGTTTATTAATAGCGTTGCGGTGATTTAATGATGTATTGTTGATGTTTTATGAAGGATGAATTAACTATTAACTAATACGTTGTAAATGCCATTATGTTGTTACAGTGCAACCGGTGTTTCTATTTTTAATGACGTGTTATTTAATGTTCATATTTGGTGGAATCAGTTAACATTTTTAGCCAGCAATCACAAGTCGTTAGAGAAAAGGGATAGGCTTAGAATTCTGTATTAAAACTAGATAAGTTGGGGTTACCATGGAAACGTGACAGCAAGTTAATAGGCTTTCTTAATTGGCTGGTGAAAGGCACTTAAGGGAAGCTGGCTCCTACATTTATGCATCGGTCTTTCACTTCCGTTTTACATCCATTTCCATTTTTCCTAATGTGACTTGTGGTGTGGTATTGACACGTTAGTCCTTACTGACACGTTAAGGTCTATGCACCAGCAAAAGTCTGCTTTCAAGTCCTTCATGCCATTCAAGTACCTCTGATGGCCAATAAAAGCAGCTTTACCTCATTCTACAGCTCATCAGAGTCCTCAACGGGGTTTACACAAAGATGTCCTATATGCCAATATAACCCTAGTCTCATCACATTACTTGAGAGGGGAGAGGCGTGTTAGAGGCGAGTCTAAATGAATTTATAGAGCCCTGAATTGAACAGTGGCTCTGAACTATTCTGTGGAAGCACGATTACTTTTTTTTGCTCTTTTAAAAGCTCTGAACCCACTACCTATAATGTATTGTATCAGTCTTTGCAGATTCCAATTGTCTCTCAATGCACTGATCACCACGCAAATAGCCCTCTGCTTCATCATGACAATTGAGAGGTTCATATTTCAACCTAATAGTCCTCTATAACTTTAACCATCTATCACAACCTCATTTTATTGCGGGTGCAGTTAATACGCGCTTCCCTGCCAAGTGGAACATTTTCTAATGATGCAGTCGCGCACGAAAACAAGGCAAGCCAGCCCAGACTGTGCATCAGTCACTAATGCACCCATCCATAATATGCTCATAGCAGTCTGCCTAAAGGAGACAGTGGTGACAACCACCGGGCACATGCACGAGTGGGTGGGTGGGGGGATACGGGACGGGGCAGGAGATACAGGACCTAAATGGCCACGGTGATCACGAACGCCGCCGCCATTAAAGGCCATCATCCCCATATCATATGTAGATTTCACATCATTACCAAGAGCAGCAGTAAACATCCGAAATGGGTACCTCGAGAGTCACGGGAGTGGGTGTGCACCACGTACGGGGACATTAACATAGGACGCGTGGCTTTATAAAGTGTTGGTAAGGGTAATAGGTGCATGGTGCAGGCTGATGTAAACATCATCCTAATTGGAGAGACCTTTATAATTTCCTCCATTTCATGCAGATTGCGTGACTTCATTATTGTCATTATGCCGCAATCAAGTGCTATTCAGTTAACTGACAGTAAGTGATTACATCTTTTAAAACTTAATTAGGATGTGCAACAGGGACCCAATATTGTATTATCTGTCGTTTTCGCCATCAGTGCAGACGTACATTCTACAAACACTTAACTAATTGAATAATAGTCCTTCCTGTTAGAGTAAAGGTTTGGATGTATAAAAGCAGAAATATTAATAAGTTATCAAATTTAATCACTGAATTCTTAATTGGCTATTAAGCCATTTCTACTGTGGCTTTTTGGTCACCTGGAATACTTTAAGCTGAGGGCAGCTGTACAGACACAAGGCGCAGTAAGTTTAGTCCGCTAATGACCTTCAAGAATTCAGCATCTAGACTAATTTAACGTCACCTTCACCGGAAGGTCTGGGTACGAGACCACAGCAACCCCTATGCCAGTCCACGGCGCTACGCATAAAACGCTACGGAAGGTGTATACCACCACCTAGCGGCGAATGGTAAACGGTGACTGTTCAGCCCACTTTAAAATAAAAAAAAATAAAAAAATAAAAATAAATAAAAAAATAAAAGAAAAATGGTAAAAATAAAATAAAATAAGCGAACCTAGACTACAGGCAGACATCGACTTTTGTGCATTTATTCAACAAAAGTGAACTCAACCGCAGCCCACAGCAGCCATTTTTCTACACACAGGTCGAAGTCCGTCCGTGACGCGTCAGTAAGTGCGGAGGCAGCTCAATAAAGCCTTTTTATTTGGAGCTGGTGTATTTAGTGACAGCTTTGGTCCCCTCGGACACGGCGTGCTTGGCCAGCTCTCCGGGCAGCAGCAGTCTGACGGCAGTTTGTACCTCTCTGCTGGTGATGGTTGAACGTTTGTTGTACTGAGCCAGCCGGGACGCTTCCGTGGCGATTCGCTCGAACAGGTCGTTAACGAAGGAGTTCATAATGCTCATGGCTCTGCTAGAGATGCCGGTGTCGGGATGGACCTTGAAGCAAGG
>OMKK01029538.1:0-28307 GCA_900302305.1 Polymixia japonica | reverse complement strand
ATAAAACACACAGACATAATGACAGTGTCTCTGTCACACACACACACACACACACACACACACACACAAATAGACACACACAAATAGACACACACTCATTGATCAATTTGAATGTGTGTGTGTGTGTGCTGTAGGTGTGCAACTGATTCTGCATTCTCTCATGTTTGTCACACAGTAGGTTGTGTTACTATCCTCGTCTCTGATGAGTTTCTGGGTAAATCTGTGTACCAGTAAAGCTTGATACTGGCAAACTGCCCCTGACCAAGGGAACTCAAACATGTTTATATACTGTATGTACCAATGTGTGATCCAACACAGTGGGCAGTTAGCTTCAAAATGCCATTACAGTCATATCTGTTCTTGTCAAAACAAACCCTTAACACACGCAGAAACGACCTCAGCACGACCTGCTTTTTTTGAATGTCTGCCTGTCTTGTCTTCCCCAGGTCCGTGCTGCACGTGGGCAGGCTTGCTTTCCCCAGGGAAATGATTCCACATGAAGTGCGACGCACTCGGCTCCCCGTCGTCTTCGGCGGCAGCGGCAGGCGTGATTCCCTCTCCCCTAACCCGCTGAGCTCGCCCTTCAGACACTGAAGACTCCCGGACACGAACACGACCGCCCGACCGCTCCCCTCCAACCGCCCCCGTCACACCTTCATCTCTTTGGTAACTTCCTCGCTCGCGTTTTTTTGGAGCTCGGGGTCGGCGTTATCACCGTATCAGCGTTGTCCTGGGAACCGCCGGGCTTGTGTGAACTTGAGAGGGAACGAGAGAGGAGAAGATCGCCAGTGAGACTGGGGAGATCAAGTCATAGCCAGAAGAAGTCGGACACAAAGGACAGAAGATCAAAAGTGACACGAGGAGACAGGAAAGTGAAACAGACGGTCAGGGAGAGAGAGAGAGAGAGAGAGAGAGAGAAAGAGACAGAGAGAGAGAGACATAGACGGCTGCATCAAGTTCAGAAAGACAACGTAAGTGTATAGCGGAGGGCCGACGGGCGAAACCAGCATGAAGTCCAACCAGGAACGCAGCAACGAGTGTCTGCCGCCGAAGAAGAGGGAGATTCCCTCGAGCACGTTAGCGTCAGAGGATCGCCCCCTAGCCATGCCGCCTGCCAGCGACAGCCAGCGCACGGAGAACCTGGCCTGGCTCGCCAGTGTGGCCGGCGGCCACGACAGCAGCTTAGCGGGGCACCGGAGCACCAGCGAGTCGGACGGGCCCCAGTACAAACCACTCTCATCCATGTCAGACTCTTCCTCCTCCTGCTCCACTTCCTCCTTGAGGCTAGTCTCATCTCTCCCCGCGGTGTACACGTCCCCTTTGACCCAGTCCACGGTGGGAGGGACTATCCATTACACCCAGCTGCCCCCCAATCTCCAGTTTATAGCCTCCCCCTACGCCACCCCGTACACTGGGTACATCTCCCCTCAACTGCTCCCCCCTCCTCCACCACCTCCTCCTCTATCTTCCTCCTCCTCGTTGGCCCCACATAGATCCTCACACATGGAGACAGCCTCTGCTCCCTCACAGGCCTCCAAACTAGACCAGCAGCGAGCGTCCATGGTGCGAACCTCTATGCCCCCGCCCTCCACAGATATGGCCCACCACCATGTACAAGTGGCGGCCTCCCCCCTGTGCTCGGCTCCCCGGACTGTGCCGTCGCCCCATCACCAAGGAGGCTCTCACCTTCCAGCCCTGCCGCTGCTCCCCCACCACACGATGGGACATAGTATGTCCCAGGTCGTGGTGCAGTATGCGGACGGGCCCACCAGGAAAGAGGAGGGGAGTTTGAGACCCAGAGAGCTCCACAACGGGGAGCTGGAGAGGGGCCGGCAGTTTGGAGCGTCCCCCGATTCCTGCCCCTCTAAGGGGGGGAGTAAATCACGGGACATCCCATCATCTACATCATCATTGACCTACGAGGCCCGCCACCTGGTCCTGCCCTCAGACTACACTACCCAAGATCCCTCAGGGCTGAGAACCTCCCTGATGCTAATGCCCAATAGCCACGGGGACCACCAGATGGCACCACCGAGGACCAGCCCAGAGAAGCTGCCAACCTCTCTCTCTACGCACCTAGAGAAAGGTGGCATTGTCCTGGGAAAGTCCGTCAATCGTGCCCCCTGCACCTCCTCCAGCTCCTCTTTCACTTTCCCACCTCCACTAAGTGTTGACAACCTAAAAGCTGCTGTCAGTACACTATCGCCCCACACTGTTATCCAGACCACCCACAACGCCACAGAGTCCCTTTCACTGGGCCTCCCCTCCACCAGTATCTACCCCCAGCCACCAATCATTGGTTACATCGCAGGGGGTAGTGGGACCCAGCAGCAGCCAATCAGCTACCACACCAGCCTACCACAGCACCTGCTCATTCCTGGCGCCCAACCAGTTATCATCCCTGTTAGTGGGGGCGGGGTCACCACCTTGGAACCCACCACCTCCCACATGACATCATCCATCCAAGCCCCACCTTTCCCCACCACGCTGCCACACACATACATCGCCGCCAACGCCCCCAAAAGAGAGACTCTGGAAACCTCCAGCTCCCCGTACAACCAGGCACCGTCAGGGGCAGTGGTCCAAGCCCAGTTGCATCTCCCTGTCTTACCTGCTCCGCAAGGGCTGGTCACCTCTCCTGCTCCTCCTGCTCCGTCCGGTACAGTGGTGCCTCCCTCGCTCCCCCCGTACTTCATCAAAGGATCCATCATCCAGCTGGCCGACGGCGAGCTGAAGCGGGTGGAGGACCTGAAGACAGAGGACTTCATCCAGAGCGCGGAGATCAGCAGCGAGCTGAAGATTGACTCATCCACCGTGGAGCGCATTGACGGGAGCCACACCTCGCCCAATTTCGCCGTGGTTCAGTTCTCTGTTGGTGAACACCGAGCTCAGGTGAGACAAGGGGCTACTGGGAGACAAGTTTGTCTTGGTGGCAAAGTCATATTATGGTTTTACAATACATGATAACAATGTTGAGCATCGCCCTGCTAGTTTGGTGTCTGGTAATGACTCTATGGCGTAATGGTAAAGCCTCACAGATACAATGATAGATAGTTGATATCAAAAATGTGTTTTACGTTGGTTACGATGGTGTAGCTTAGACTCACCTCCATGTTAGTAATTAAAAAGTGAGGCCCTTCACAGAACACGTGGAATTGATTTAAGAGACCTTTTTATATCTATGCAACAAAGATAAGAAAATATTTTTCTCAAAAACTTTGCAATATAATGCCAAGCTACAGAGTTGAGTTAACGTTTGTTGTTATGAGCTTAAAATATA
Organism: Polymixia japonica; assembly: GCA_900302305.1. Classification (NCBI taxonomy): domain Eukaryota; kingdom Metazoa; phylum Chordata; class Actinopteri; order Polymixiiformes; family Polymixiidae; genus Polymixia; species Polymixia japonica. Next base: position 25,027 of record OMKK01029538.1, on the reverse strand, counting down.
TCAAACACCTCTAAGAATGCTTTTAAGTACATTCTTAGCTTCCATTGATAATGCTACATCACTAGTAATGACTCTGTTATCTTAAACCTCACAGGGATCTTCTATTCCCTCTATAATTATCTTCAATGCACATGGGTGACAATCATGTTACATACATGTTCTGGTTAGGAGCTTCAAAGAGCCTCAGAGATCAATGAAGCGTGAGACTCATGGGGTTTTCTATAAAACTTCCAATAACATCTCGCTGCCGATCCGGTCCTTTATTTCCCAGCATCTTTTCATGTTTGAAAATGACTAGAGAATAAAAGGGGGCTTTGGTATGATTTCTTAAGTTTTAGGTCACGTTAGGAGACATTCCCACGTGATGTTTCACGCTCCGTTACGACGGATAGGTCAGAACCACCAACTCTGCTCTCTGTTCTGCCGCTCGGCCTCACTCGTCCACCGTGCCACAACCTGTCTTTCTGTTTTCTGTTTCTTGTTATCAAACTCCCTCAAACACACACACACACACTCTCTCTCTCTCTCTCTCTCTCTCTCTCTCTTTGAGTGCCTATGATAAAGGCAGATAATGTATTTCATCTGTCCACACTGTGAGTCCACAGCCCACACAGCCCATCTCTCAGCATCTCTCCCACCCCCAGTCGGTCTTTGATACCGTACTCTGCGAAAGCTGACCATCTTTCAAAGACTTTCTGACTTATCTATCTTTCTTGTACTCCCTCGACGGCCCTTCTTGCTTCTTCTTTTTTTTTTTTCTTAGAAGCGGTAGCAGCTTTGAGTACGACTCGGAGGACTCGCGCTCTGAGAAGTAAAAAAAAAAAAACACGATATAACGCAGGAGGGAAAATATCGTATGACATTTGCTTCAGGAGGTTGTTTGATATAACTTTTCGGCTGTATTGTTCTCGACGTTGTTCTCTCTCTCGCCGTCGCTCCTTCACTCCTCTCTCCTCCTTGCCTACTCGTTTCTTTGATCTCCTTCATTCTGTTCTTCCCGCCCACCTAGTCCTCCTTATTCCCTCTCCTTCTTTCTCTATCGTTTTTCCTTCCACTTCCTTCTCCTTGTCTTTAGATTACTGGTTAGGTCACAGTTAGTTCCACACAATGTTTCATGCTCCGTTAAGATGGAGCTCCATGTGTTGGTACAACTTATATAGAGTTAGAATAGAGCTTTGGATGTGGTTGATTATTTATTCTAATTGATGGTTTGAGGATTTGGGGCTGGTGTCTCTGGGATTGCCGTCCTACCTGCCTAACAGAAACATCTTTTGTTTCTCCAGTCTTGGGCTGAGGCTGCTTTTTTTGTTGTTGTCTTTGGCCATAATATTTATAGACATAGAATATTTTCATTGTTGTGCCGATGGTACCCAGTCATACAATACTTACTGTGATACTACATGACTTTCAAACTGATTTCAAGGACTTGCTGTACAGTACAGAGTTTGCACAAAACCAAGGTCCTTAGTCATTTTTGGATAAATTCAGCTGTTCTTGGTCCTTTTGCTCTGTACATCAAGCCTGTACTTAAGAAATAAGGAATTTAAGAATGGAGGTTTTCTTTGATTCGTATTTGAACCTTGTGCAGCATATTAAAGCTGGTTTAGTATGTTGGTGCAGTTGTTTGGTTTTTTTGTTTTTTCTACAAGATTAGTGCTTTATGTTGCAACACTTTTCTCTCTCAAGCTGTTTGGATCTGACCTCTCTCAAACTGTGCCATGGCTTCAGATTGTGCAAGATTCAGTTATCGATGAAAACCAAATGCTTATCTAATGCTTTTTAGCTTCTCTACACTGTTTGACTGTCATTATTGGGATTCAGTCTAAGTTTTAATTGTTTTTGTTAGGTTTGGCCACTACCTAAATCGGAAAGGTTTTAACCCCCTATAACTCTGAGTTAGTCTGAGTCAGTCTGAGATACTTGGTACGGCCCTCCTGCTTTGGCAGTGCGAGCAAAGACCAAAAGCAACAAGGCCTTGGCTGTCCAGTCCTCTAGCCTTTAGAATGCCTTGCCTGAAAAGTTTCAACTGGCAAAATTATTGATATCTTTTGTTTAATTTTTATAAATTTGTATTTGAAATATTTAAATTTAATTTTAAATCACTAATTAAAGATATTTTTTTCACATTTTGTTTTTAGATATTTTATTTTAATTGTACTGGTCTGTTTTGTTTTTTATGCAACCCTGTTTCAATTCATGGCTTTAGTATTGTATGGTTTAGTATTGTTTATCTTGTTCCAGGTGAGTGTGGAGGTCTTGGTGGAGTACCCCTTCTTTGTATTTGGCCAAGGCTGGTCTTCGTGCTGCCCAGACCGGACCACCCAGCTCTTGGAGCTGCCTTGCACCAAGCTTTCTGTCGGCGATGTCTGTATCTCCCTCACCCTCAAGAACCTGAGGAACGGATCTCTGAAGAAGACCCAGTCCCTGGAGCTGGCCACCCCTGCCGCCGTCACGGCCTCCAGCCACGGGCACCTCAGACCCCCCAGGGCGGTCCCAGACGCCCCCCGCAGCTGCAGTGGAGGAAGCTCCAGGCACGGGGAGCGGGAGAATGGCGTCAGCCAGCGAGGGAGTGGAGGGAGTGGGAGTGGGAGTGGGAGCAGGAGTGGAGGGGCGACCAACGCGGAAAACGGGGAACTCAGGTTTGGGGAAAGAGGATCGGTTCTGAAAGGTCAGGGTGCCAGCGGCTCGGACGCCAGCACCAGTAGGCCCGCAGTGGGCCGGAAGCGAAGATGGTCAGCCCCCGAAGGTCGAAAAGTGGAAAAAGCGGAGGAGGAGCCCCCCATGGTCCTGCCCAAGCCTTCCTTCATCCCATACGAGGTTAAAGTCAGCATTGAGGGTAGGTCAAATATGGGCAAGTGAAGGTTAGCTGGACGTTTTAATAACCCTGGGGATTTGGAAAAACAAATAAGGATTTCACAGAACAATCATGAATGCCCACATTAATGTTTCATTTCTCCTGTTTTTTTTTTTTTATTTCATTTTCTCTTTTACTTTTTTTATCTTGGAAAATGTACTGTAGAGGCAAATTTACCCTACATGTTATCACCTTACATTAAATCCATATAGTTCATAACACCTTTTGATGGATTTGGTATTACACAAGCTGTCCTTGCCCTTGTGGTGGTTTTCATGATGATCTTTGGCAAGAGATTTGTTAAGTGTGCTAGATGTTTAATGGTGGCTGTGTGGCACACGCAAGCATTGCTTGATGTCTCTGCTTGGCTGGCAGCAGTTATACATTATGAAAGTTTCAAATTCAAATAGCCCACAGTTAGGTTCTTGATAGTGTTTTCATACCCCTGTGCACTACTAGTAAGGCTACTCAGGAGAATGTCTGGACGGAATCTCTCCCACTAAACTGTCATGGCCAGCTTTGTCACAGGTGGCCAAAGAGATATGATGTCAGCTGATCCTGAGGTAGAAAGGAATTGTGGGTAAAACATTAGTTAAATGAGTAAAAATACTTCAGTGGGAGATATTTTGTTAGAACAATGTCTTTCTCCCTGTCTATAGTATAAATGGACTATTTGTGATTCACTATGTCATCAAGCTGTGCCAGACCTGACCTATGATGTCATCAGACAGCGCTAGTGTGCCACACCATTCAGAGGGAACCCCTCCCTTTGTTATGTTTGGTGACATGGAGTCTTTATTTAATCGTGAGCATTTTTACTTGATGTTTTTTTGTTCATTTTGTTTTTAGTTGTTGTTTTTTTTGTTTTGTTTTTTCAATTTCCCCCTCTCGCCTATCTCACCAGATAGGAAGATAATTGTTTTCAATGATTGTCTAAAACCTTGATCAGGGGTCATTTAGTTCTAGATTAAACCAAGGTGGGTCAATGTTAATGTAAAAGTGAGACACCCTAACTTAACATACATTTACAAACACACTGGGTTGACAACTTCACTTTGAAAGAAAGTTAGAGACTGCATTCGATCCTTGTCATTTTGATGCAACCTTTTATTACTTTTTTTTTATCAAGAAAGCCTGTGTGAGAGAAACCGAGAGACTTTGCATGTCCGTTCTGAGAGGGTCAGGATGTTGTTTCGAAGCACTTAACACACCTGTCACACTCACCATACAGCCGACACCATGAAGTTCTGTTGTCTCCACTCTTGCGCAGTACTGTATGTTGTATTGTATTTGATTCAATTGTTTTTTCGTGACGAGAAGAGAATCTAGCAACAGCACTTTGGAAAGGTGAAGGGTCATTAGGTATTGGGGTGGTCGTGCCACGTGGTCACATCCAAGGAAAGGGATGAATGTGACAGACACTAGAGTAAACTACAGTAAATGGATAGAGAAAATTTGAGGGAAATTTAAGAAAAAAAATTCTAAAAGTTTCAGTTTCATCCTCAAGCTCATTAGACCATATTGTCTAGTAGTCTTAATGGCCACTACTGCCCTTTTAAGTCGTATAAATGACTAATAAAATCCAAAAGATAGGGATTAGATTAGAATGTATGGATTTTGTAATCTGAAGAGAAACAAGGCGAGAGTGATGAAATATCCAAATGATGTTCTTTACTAGACAGAAAAAAGCAAGGGCTTAGAAGCTCAGGCCACAGAATTTTGAAGGGTGTCATATACATAATATGTTTGTAATGTATGTGTGTATTCTCGAGTGTGCACGAATGCCGGTCTGTGTATGTCCTTTACAAAGGCACACACGCTTCCACAAACACAAAGCAACGCACCCACGTTGCGCACACAAACTAAAGCTAACCCTGAAATGTAATGACGTTCGATATGTACTGTATTTGTCGATAAGCAGTCATATGTATGCAAGTGCTTACGTTGTGGTGCATATTATCCCTACTGCAAAGAAACTAGTGGAACTGCATTTAATTAGTGCATATGGCTAATACTATTATAAAGAAAGTCGCGTGTGTGTGTGTGTGCGTGCGTGCGTGCGTGTTTGTGTATGAGTGTATGTATGTGTATAGCAAAGTGATATATTCATATGATAGACAATTTTAAATGTCCAGTGTTTCTACTTAAGAGAAACTTGCAATTTGCACATCAAGAGGAGGGAATGGAGTGGAGACATGACTTTCGAGACCCTGTCCTGACGTGAGCCCTAGACCATACACACAACAACACACTGGGGGAGACCAGGGATTGGATAGAAGGAAGGAATTTTAACATATTTTCCCTCCAGGAATAGCTGTTATTCCTTTCCTGTATTTTATTTTCACATGGAGAAAACGTTTGACGGTCTAAAAAAAAAAAAAAAGAAATGTTCTGCGTCCTCTTTTTCCTGCAGCCACCCGTTGATTTTAATCAGGCGATGCTCAGGAAGTAATAACCCTGTAGAGCGTGTAGAGTAGCTGAAGGAGAAATGCAGAAACTTTTTCCTACAAATGCCTGAAGGAAAAATTACAAAATGACTAAAATCTGAAATGTTGCGGCTTGTGTTTTGCCCTCAAATCCAAATCCAGTCCTCTCAGATAGTTTCTTCTCTTCTCTACCCATTGAAGCCAGTCACTTCACCTTGTCTGTCCACAGTCCTAAGGGAGTGTCCTGGGTGTACGGGAGTGTCCTGGGTGTATGGGCTAGGGTTCAGTCCTGTACGTGGCCTGTGTTTTCGACCCGCTGAAACCCCGTTTTACTGAAATGTAGCAGTTACCTCAACAGGCATGCTGGGCTGGTCGGCCCAAACATTTGGAGCTTTGCAAGCAATTGGGCCAATGACCATCTAGTTCAGCATCTCCATTGGCGCTTACCTGAATGACAAGCGCAAGTCCCGCCTCCTTTCCAAGGTTGATTTTTGGGGAGGTGTAATGAATAGTATGTACAGGTAGTACCTGCTGATCTGTCGGCTGTTTCAGTATATTGAATTTAAAATGGCTTCGTCTGCAAAGCTTTCTCCAACATCAGTATACTGAGCCTGGATATTCTCGAGTTCAAATGAAAAAAAACAACCTATAATGTGGGATAATAAAACTAACCAATCAAGATTAAAAAAATTTAAATCACAGAAAGCACTTAAGCATTCAAGCTTCAATATGTTCTGAATGTAGTGTGCTGAAATTATTATGCAGCATGTTGATATGTTTCACATGCTGCATGCAACCGTATAAAGTGTGGTTTGTAGGCAGAGTACATACATTGAAATGAACAGTAAGACAACACCATTACATACATGTTGACAAAGGTGGGAGGGGCATAGCTTCAAACTTGCATATCTGTTGACTGTCTAATTGGCCGTGGTATTCAGGTGTTTTAAGAAGACAGAGGTGTTCTCAGGTGGCAATGTAGTTGGATGGTATTGGCCTCCAATAACTGATATGGGATCAGTTTTATTTCATGCCCGCTAGCAAACATAGAACAGTAAGGTTTAGCAGTTAAATTCTGATCCTAGAACTTTTGAGTGGGGCAGCACTGTTTACAGTGGTTGGAGGTTACCATGGTGATGGCAGGGTGGATGTGTGCTCAGATGGATGAAGGATGGATGTACGGATGGTTGGATAAATGGGCAGATGGATGGTGGTGGTGCATGAATGACTACACCCCATATAAGATTTGAAAATGCTTTATTTTTTTATAATAAAACAGGGTTTCTCAGATCAATCGCAGTAGTGCATATTCATTTCTTCCTTTTCATATTGTTACATTATGGACATTAGTAATAAAATTAGTAATACTGTGTGTGTGTGTGTGTGTGTGTGTATGTGCTTGCCTGTGTATATTCCCCTGAGTCTGTGTGTGTTTGTGTGTATGCGTATTTAAGTCTGACCATGTTTTCTGTCACACCCTTCTATCAACGCAAGAGTAAGCAGAACCACAACACACCATCTCAACAAACATGTCAAACAACTCAGACCAACTTTTAGGTCAGGTAAAAAAAAAGACATAGAGCCAAAATCAAGCAATGCTGTAGTTGTTTTGATTAATTCAGAAAGCAATAGTACCACAATATTCAGGCATGCCACTCATGTATGAGCGGTACACACAAATACACAAGCACACACAAACACACAGAATCATTCCACTCAAGTTCTTTGCAATAAACATGTAATAATCCTCTAGCATTAGAACCAAAAAGAAGAGATGCCCATACAACAGTCCTGTCATAAATCTAAAACCAGTCATTTTAAGACCTAATGCAAGTCCCCTATACATAACCAAGTTCAGAAACATTAGCATCCTTAAACCCATTATAATAAATAGTGTCAAAATCATTAGTTAATGCAGTTGCAACATCAGTTGCCAGTTTTTCAGGGAAGTGTCTCATACAGTATATGCAGTAATAGACCGTAACCTCCCAAACCACCTCTGCCCTTCCTGAGCGGAGTCGAACTGTTGCTTGATTTTGCATTCCTGTAACACAAATGTATAAGAGTTAGATCAACATTATGTTTGGATGTAACATAAATGAAATGCACCTGAAGGAACAGCAGATTTTTTTGACTCTGCCCAGGTATGCCTCGTTGCCACGTTTCCTGTAGTGACCTCGTTAACTTTGTTTCAGGTACCCAATCATAGCCAGCCAGCCTCACAAGCCCCGCCCTCCTGGGGCATAGCAATCAATTTATCCTCAGCAACCGTTAGCTACCTTTTAACATGGTCTGGCCTGTATATGCCAGCACTGGCCTGGACCGCCTGTTTTTCCCCACTTAATATCATCTTTTGATATTTGGTGCCCTTTCCATCACATACAAAGTAATAATACATAAGTCACAATATTTAATGCTATAATGGAATTGCATGCCTGATATAATAAATCTATTAAACAGAGCATTCTGAAATTTAGACACAGAATTCACATTGTTTTCATCAGCAGAAAGATAATAAGTGTATATTCAGAATCAAGGAGATTGTGGGTGAACGTCACATCATAATAAGGTTCCAACAGGTTCCACATGTTTTAGGATTCTATGTTATTTCAATGTTGTTCAAACTTTTCCAAGACAATACCAGGTAGTCCCAGTTTAACCTTTGACCCCCTTGAAATGTACCACAATGTGCAATACCTATGTCCCGTCCCCCACCTTTTCTGTGCCAACTGTATGTAGCATAGTCCTACTCCGTCTCTCATCCTTGTCAATGGCTCATGTATGTGTCACTGTATGTGGATTTGTGTAACAACTGTAAGACAGGCAGAGTTAGGATGTTTTTGAACAGAAACTAAACCAATGGAGAGACTGTCCTCCCCCTGTTGTATTTGCGGCCTTCCTGATTTCGTTTGTGAGAGAGACAGTGTGTCATGTTCTGTCTGTGTGTATATGTGTGTGCGTGTGTGTGTGTGTTAGTCTGTGTGCACGTCTGCACCATGTGTCAAGCGTGCCATGATATTGCATCCTAGTATGTATGTTCGCTTTTGTGTAACGGGTGTTTAGGTGTGTTTGTGTGCGTATGTGTGTGTGTGTGTGTGTGTGTGTGTGACACGTGTGTAATTGTGAAAGTATTTTCTCCTATATTGTCTGTGAGATCGTAAACCCTGACCCTCAACGGTTCTTGGTGAGACCCACAGAAAAAGATAAGAGACCTCATTCTTCGTGGGGACCACTTTTTTGTAAAAAAAAAAACAACAAAAAAAAAACAACCAACAAAAGATGCACATGTAAGTAGACATAAAAGACTTGATAATGTTTCAGCACTTTCTAATCCTAGGATGGGCTTGGTCTAACCCCTCTTTCTCAGACCGGTACCTTCCCTAGGGGTAACATTCATTCAATACAGACAGAGAGAATGACGGAGAGAAAATTAAAAAAGAGGGAGTATGAATATGGATTAAAAAGAGAGAGATGGCTCGGTTTAAGTTTTTGCACATTGCCTTGCCGTAACCTTGCTTTTATCTGTCTGAGCTCCATCTTGCTTGGCGCCCGGCGCGTTCCTGGGTCCAACGGGCCGAGGTGCTAGGTGGTTCCTTGGTTCTTTTCTACTGGGAAAACCTTTTCTCATGGAACGCATCCCTTCTTTTGTTGTGTTCTGGTTTGTTTGGAACCTTTTCCACTTTCTGCTGACCAAAACCAAGCTGTGCTATCCAATTGAATTTGTTTTTCTGAAGTCTGTCCTTTTTAGTTCCAAGAACTATGGCAGATACATTTGTAAACAGGCCAGCGGAACACCAGCTCGGTTTGGTCATGTGGTGTAAAAGGGTGCATACAAACTTTTGCTTAATTTGCGTTATCTTTGGTGCAGGAGCTTTTTCTGTGTTTTTGGTCTCCTTGTAGCACTCAATATAATGTCAGGGGACTTAAAACTATGTAGAGAATGTGTCATTGTTGAGTTTTTGTGACAAGCTTTCTCATTGGAGGAACACAGCTGATGTTGTCTTTTTTTAATTGGCTTCTTTACTTGCACAAAATGACAAATAAAATGAATGTTGGTGTGCGAGCTTTGACTTTTTGATCTTTTGAAAAAAAGGCATGTGTGCTCTTTGTTTCTTGATGTTTGTATTTTCATTTTGCATAAAGGATGTGTTTTTTTTGGCACTTTGTTGTGTTTTGAAACTGAACAGAATACGATCAGGATTCCTTTTTTTTTTTTTTTTTTTTTTTTTTTTTTTTTTTGTTCAATCTTGACTGTTGTTTGACGTCTTGTCAATGTCCATAGCGCTGGATAACCAACTCAGGCAGAAAGAAAAATAAATTCTAGAGGCCCACTTAACAGTTTAGTTTCACCCCAATCAATTTACATTTGTGGGCTGTTTGATATGGGTTATAAGGTATGTAAATTTATTAAATATAATTTGATATGATTAACAACCATCATTATTGATAATGAATTACAAAATATTATTATCATTGTTATTACTATGATATAACATGTATTATGCTGGAGATGGGTAGGTTTATTCTTCAGCGTATCGAACATTTTTGTCTGCTGTCATGTACAGGGCAACAAACACTTGGTCAGCGAGGGACAGGCTCTGGTTTGTGACCTCTCTGCCCGCCCACTGCCACGGAGGGGGAGGAGCTTATCTGTCAGATGTGGCTCAGTTAATCCCGCCCCCTGTTCCGAATATTCAGCCCTGAGGCTAGCGACCTGTCTGTCTAAAACTTTCTCTGCTAACTTGTGACACCAAGTACTGAACTTATGACCGTTGGCCCCTGAGACAGTGGCAGAGAACCGGACATTAGAACAAACAAGCAAAGACAGTCCTGCTTGCAGGGGGCCGGAGCAGTTCCCAGCCAACTTGTTTGTACGATATTGTACTCACCAAGTCCCTGTGTCTCACCACCCCCTTCCTCTATAGCAATGGAGAAACCCTGTCAGTGTATGTATTTGACATCTGTACAATTGCACCTCTTTGAAAAAGAAAATGAAACCTTGACATATCTGCAACAAACGGGCAAGTTGTGTTTTTATTTTGAATGTCACCAACAAATGCTCTCACACACCACTGCATTGTAACAGAAATAGGCCTACCCTTACCCAACACTGCATGAATACCACAGTCTCTCCGATTTCCTGTGTATGCTGGAGTACTTGATGAGCAAACAAGAGCTCCCTCTGGTGCAGAGGAGGTTACATTACATCCCCACCACTTTAATCTAGTGGTCAATAAACAGCTACAATTGAATAAAGTTTAACATCCTAAATAGGAAAAAGTGTTCTGTACATGTAATGGATGGTAATTGACACAATATCACTTTGATAACATCTTCATTTTTCATCCGTTTTGGACATGCTTGCCCTGCTTTATACAGGATATTGGAATCCAAACAGAGAGTAAACAGACTGCACGATTGGAGAAGCTGTGATCCTTCCAAAGATGGGAGTTGTCATATGCTGACTACGCTACAACTGCTGCAAACAAGGAAAACTTAAAATCTAAAAATACGAAGTGAAATTTGATTTTCATATGTTATCTCATGTTATTTCATATGTTCATGCAGAGATGATCCAAATAAATCACCATTGGTTGAGAAGTCACTGTTCTGAACCACTGCAGTGCAATAAGGGATGCAGGTATTGTTGGACTGATAACTACTTTAAAAAGATTTTTATAATTAATTTATATAGAAACACTAGGTTCTGTATATTCTACAGTGATTATTCCCCCTGAACTATGTTGCATTTTCACTGACAAAACACCCAAAGGACAAATACAGAATATATTGAGTCAGATATGTTAGTCTAGGTGTCTAGGTTTTCTATCTCCAATTGCATTGAGATACACGCCAACTGACCGATAGCTACATGTTGTAGATGAACCATGGTTACCATGGTGGTTTAATTGATATTGGCCCACATTGGGTTATAATGAGGCAGAGTTGGATCCAGCTAGGAGTAACATCTACTGAGAGCTAGAGAGAGTTTTGGAGTGATGTGATTGGACCTTTTTAGTATCATAATGGTAATAATAATATAATAATAATCATTTAAAGTTTGTAAGGAGCCATATTAGGAAGGCTGTTGAACAGTAAAACAGCAATGCATTTTGCTTACAGTGTGCATACCCACTTCAGTACAATGTTTTACATGAAGAAGAAAATCTAAAAGGTCAAAGTTGGTTCTGATTTCTATATGCGGTGTGCATTTGTAACATACACTCCAAACCGCTCCTCCTTCGTTCGGTTCCTCTCAGTGGTGCTTGCAGGGTTCTTTTTTAGTAAAGACTTTTGATGGTTAAGAAGACTTTTGAATGTTAAGTATTGTCTCCAGTGGTTCAGGATATGCCACTTACTTTTTGCGTTACCTCTGACCTTTTGTGCTGATGTTAAGATAGGGTAGTGTGTCACGTCCCCATATCACCAGTACAATTAAAATGATCAATGTTCTCTACCATGGCTGCCACTGTGACATCACTGGTGACAGAGGCCTCTGAAAGCTTCAAACTGCCCTGTGGAAGGACATAGTCAGAAAGCCCTGAAGTCTTAGTGGACTCACTGGCTTGTGAGAGACTCTTCATAGTGTTCACAATAGTTTTGAGTACAGAAGGAGAAAACACGCTGACCATTCTCTGATGATTTGGTTTTATTACCTTTTCCGGTGTAATCATTGAGGTAAACAATGGATGTCTGTATTTTTACAGTGCAGCTCTCCAGTATGTATGCTATTTTACATTATTCTTCGTTAAATATTGTTTGTATATTTGTACCATTGTTTTACAATCATTTTTCCCTGAAGATCCTTGGTTGAAGTGGAGTGAGTGACTCAGTGCAGTAGAAGCCAGAATTAATGAGGTGCGCTTGATTTAACTTGTCAGGCACAGTGGAATCCATGGAGTAGACCCAAAAATGACTACTTTGCAAGCACAGCATGGTAAACCAAGTATGTCAAATGTGTGGACTACATGAAGCCAGCGGTGCTGACATTCTTCTGGAACATCCTGACACACCCAAAATGCATGCTAACGGACACAGACAACGAGACGCCATAGGATCCGCACTCCGGCTTACAATATACCTGTTCTCGCTTTCTCACACGCCACTATTTTGGTGATATTAGGAATATGATGTGCACAACACATTTATGCTACAGGGAGACGGGTCTTCCCGCTACAGGAAGTCTAGAGCGGGAGAGAGAAAGAACAGAAACAACATTTAACTCTTTCCCATTCATTCCCTTTAAGCCATACATCTAGGCACATGGCGCGAGCAGCACGTTGCATTCAGAAAGCTTCACAGAAGTACCAGCGCAGGTGAGGAAATCAACAGAGGGTCCTGCATGCACTTTATTGTAAGAGAGTTTTTCTCCAATGGTGACGTCACTGGATCTTGCATATCGATTGCACATCCTATCATTCATTATGCTACAGAGCAGGTCAGTTCCCAAAATGATTAGCTAATTAGCTAGCCTTCATCTGTTGAGTGTGTTTACATGCACAAGGTGTTCCTGATAATTGTTCATATCCTGGAGTTATCCCGGATACTCTGTTTATCACTACTACACAACTAACACAGGTCACAAAAATCAGCAATAAACGGAATGAGGTGTGTACATGCATCAGTGTTTCAGCTAATAACAGTATATCATAGCTGTCTCACTCAGGTTTCTCATAAGTGGTACAAGACCATGTCCAGGTTAGTGTCACCGGGGTATGATATTTACATGAGCCATTTTCAAGTTTGTGTAATAATGTGATATTGATATGTATGGCATGTAAACACACTCGTTGACTTGCTACGTAGGCTAAATTGATTGCAGTGCTCCAAAAACTCTCTGGAAGAGCATTTTAAGTCATGCTCTGGGTTTATGTTACTGACAACCAATGAGAAACCAGCAGCCTTTTCACAGCAGATGTCCTGAGAGAAACAGGTCAGGTGATCATCAAGTGTTAAGTGTATATGTGTGTGTGCGTGTATATGTGCGTGTGTGTGTGTGTGTGTTAGGTGAACATTTGGCTGGACTGCTGTGTGACGCGGATGAAGGTCGTCCTTCGACCGAGCTCTTTGAGCTTGGCGGCGCCCACGTAGGTACAAGTGGAGCGCAGGCCGCCCAGCACGTCACGGACGGTGTTCTCCACATCTCCTCTGTAGGGAACCTCCACTGTCCTCCCCTCTGATGCCCTGGGAGAGGAGAGGGGAGGAGAGGTGAGGAGAGGAGAGGGAGGGGAGGAGAGGAGGAGAGGAGAGAAGAGGAGAAAGAAACATAAGTTAATGTCGTAGGCATAATGACCAAATAATTAAGAAAATCTCTTTCATCATGAAAACATAGAAATGCAGGCCCCCTTCACACCTGGCGTTATCATGCATCTCATATCCAGATACGTTAGCTGCATTACATGTAAACCTGACATTAAACCTGACATTTCCTCCCGCCTCGACTACTGCCACGCACTTTCAGAGCTCCCTTCACCGACTCCAACTGGTACAGAACGCTGCGGTCCGGATTTTAACTGGCACTAAGAGATATGAAAATATTACTCTGGTACTTGCCAACTTACACTGGCTGCCTGTTACATTCCGCATTGATTTTAAAATTCTACTTATCACTTTTAAAGCTTTAAATGGCCTTGCTCCAAATGACATCCAGGACTTATTAACCCCCTATGTGCCCGGGCGTCTGCTGGTTAGTCCTAGGTCTTGGCTAGTGACTAAAAGGTTAAAAGGCTGTTAGAGCCCCCAAACTGTGGAACAGTCTGCCCAGTCGAGATCAGACTGGCAACATCTTTAGTGTCTATTACATCTCTTCTTGAAACGTTCTTTTATCGGAAAGCTTTTATGAATGTTTGATACATTGCTGTGTTTTATTATCCCACTTTTGACACTTTATATTTGTGTGTAACTTCATTTTTATTCCCCTCTGTTGTATGAGCTCGATTTTTTTCTTTCTGTTAAGCACTTTGTAACTTTGTTAGGAAAAGTGCTATATAAATAAAGTTTATGATTATTAAAACTTTCTGTCTCTCTCCAGAACTGACTGCCACACACATCACTTCCTCCACTTCCATATGTCCTTTAAAGAGTACATAAGCACATCGTTTTCAGTCCACTGTCCGCCTACAACACAAGTTTGAAAGACGTGAAAAAGTGGGGCGGGGAGTGAGAATGAAAACGGGGGTTGGTTTGTGATAACAGGACACGCCCCAGATTCAGTTACTAGAGCTCAGATCAGACTGCAAAGCGTGACGTTCACTACATAGTAGACATACTGTATACACATGCTTACAGCTCAAAAACGTGATTTAGTGTTGATTCGCCCTTGAAAATTGGCAGTATACATGTTGTCCCGCTTGTTTGGCATCCGCAAGTATCCTAACAGTCCCTTTTAACAGCTTCCTGGTACCTGTTTGGCTTGTAAGCGCTTCCTAATTGGATCCGCATGGAAAAGTTTATTCCTGTTATGTAGTTGCTATATCTGGATCGGAGATCAGATATAGCAACTACATTGCATTTACACTTGTTATGTGTCCAAATGCATCTCTGACTACCTCTGGAAGTGGTTTCGGTGACTGGATCTTCAATAAGTCCAGGGTGTTTTTACTTCTTGATATTTATGCATTTTTTGGTCTATCTCATTACAATATGATCACCATGTTGCATGTTAATTCCAGGTGTAACATGAGTCGTACGTCTCTTAGACTGCTTTCAGAATGTGAAAACGAATACTTTGGGAGACAAAATCACTGTAATACCTATCCAAACATCAGCTTCTCACCTGTACTCGGCCACGCCCCCCACGTATTTCTTCATGGCTGTGTCGGAACTCATGCCGTAGAAGAGCTTGAACTTCTTGCCGTCCTTCTCGATGAGTTCTCCGGTACACTGGTCGTGGCCTGCAAGCATGCCTCCCATCATCACAAAGTCGGCCCCTGCACCTGAGGAGGGAGGTCTGAATGAATTACATCTGTAGCTGGGACGAGCTAACCTGACACGCCAGATGGTTTGTTACGCAGCAACATCTGAGAAGTTGTCCTTGGAAACTGTTTGGAAAAGGGCAGGCACTTTCAAGAAATACTTGGCAGTTGTTTGGATGAACCATCTGTCTATCACCGTCTATCACGGGTTAAACCACGCCCGTAGCAGCCAATAGTTACTCATAGGATGCTGATTGGTCCAAAAAAACTGAGGTTTGGCCACAATCAAATTAACTTGAAACCTGACAAGATGGATTCTCGTGATCACGATTCTCGCGTGAACTTGTGATCTCACAAATCCAGCTGCCTCGCAAGGACACCCATGTTGACCCAATTACAATGCAACATAGCAATGAATCTGACCCACATTAGTGGGGAGAAGACAAAGGTTCAAGGTTTGTGGTATAATTTACTTACCAAAGGCCTTAGCCACATCACCAGGGCAACTGCAGCCCCCATCCTGAAGAGAAGAAATGGTCCTTATCAAACACACAGGCTAGCGTACACAAAATGGATCAAACGTCACGTTGTCATTCAACATGCCTTTTGAGAGAAGGCTCTTGTAAAGCAGAGGATGCCCTCTTCAGGCTGAAAACCATACTGCTATTATAACACCATGAACACAAGGCCCTCCACAATGCTTTATGTACCTGTTTTAAGATAGAAATGCTACTGCCATTTGCATGTGTGCAACCACATTGGCTCAACACCAGATAACTGGAATTGTCTTCATTTAAATACATTTGTCCAATTAACTTTGTCCGATTAACAACTCCTGTACAGAGGACACCTTTCTCAGTGCTAGAGCAGATAACCTTTAGGCATTAACCACTGCCTATGCACCTAGACCACAAACATTTGGCATTTTGGTGGGTAGATCCAACAACACAACTACACAATACAGTATATCAGAGAAATAACTACAAAATGCTTAGCATATAGGGGTTATTCCAAATTTTAAATCTATATTCATGCTTGCTACTGTATATTGATATATTGACATTTATCATGTGTGGAGAGGATTCATTAATTATAAGGCCTGTGTTGGACCTAAATTAAGCAGCAAACCAGCTACTAAACACTGACTTACAGAAATGATGTGTCCTTTGAGTCCGTGGGCAGAGTCTGCACACTCTATGACAGCACTGAGCTGAGGGTAGCCCACCCCTGTCTTGATACGTGTCGTACACACAGACCCTAGAACACACAAGAGCTGTGTTAAGTGCTAGCCATTATAAAAGTCTCCCAGCATGCATCTGTCTCCATTTATATTTCATTAGTACTGTGGAAGTAACAAACATTAAGTGATAAAAATAGATGTGATGAAAATGTGAATTCAAAGAAGAGTGATGGAAATTCATGTTGGCTGAAAAGTTTTGTAATTTTTGTCAGATCCAAAGATTTGATTAAAATAATGGTGATCTGATTAAAACAGAGACGTTTTATCACTTATTATCACTTTCTATCCTTTATCATTTCTTGTTGAAAGTACTAAACTGTTGTCTATCATTTAAGGCAAATAGCCATTAGCTCTAGAAGGATTTAAATAAACAAACTATTACATTTAGAGCTGAATTAAGCTGAAAAGAGCTTAATTAAAATGCATATGAACTGAAAAAGAAGGGCTTTATTTATGAAATTATAGATATAACACACAAATGCACGCATACACATTTTACATTCAAAAAGATGTCACTGACTTCTTAAGCATTGAAGTTATTCACTTTGGCCGCTTACTACATCTGCTTATTAGATTGCCTCTGTCTTTCTACATGTCTTCTTGGCTCTGCTTGTATGAGTGGCTCTGCATGCTTGTGTGGTTTGTGCTGAGTGTAAGGGACCAGATTTTAGCAGACATAGTCAAACTGTCGCACGCACCCACCTGGTCCAATGCCCACTTTGATGATGTCAGCACCAGAGAGGATGAGCTCCTCCACCATCTCCCCGGTCACCACGTTGCCAGCCTGCCAGGCAGAGAGTATTACCCCGTTACATAAACTGATATATATCCCCTGAATCCAGAAAAGGGCAGCCAAGACCCTGAAACTGTCTTTCTTACCATGATGGTGTGTTTCGGGAACTTTTCTCTGACTGTCTTGACAAACTCCACAAAGTACTCGGAGTAGCCATTGGCCACGTCCAGACAGATGTACTTGAGTGCAGGGATGGCTTCCAAGATGGCGCACAGCCTCTCCAGGTCCGCCTTGCTGCTGCCCGAGCTGGCGGCTACATGCTGTGAGGAAAAGACCTTACTTATAGTATTTCAATCAGCTAGCTATTACAGAATCTGTTTTAACTGCCATAAAATTATTTTAAGTACTGTCGCAATTCCCATTTCCATAGTTTAGACTTCATTCTTAACATTATTGTATCACATATTAGAGGGTGGGGTTAACTCTGAATGAATGTTATGAGTGTGGAATAGCATTTCAAAGCTGAAATGCAGTTGTGATCCCCCCCCCTTTAATGGTGCAAAGGTCAATTCAGTCCTTGCATTCCTCTTTTCAGAATCAGAATCAGAATCAGTCCCAGAGTCAGTGAGGGGCAGGGGGCTTGTTTGGGAGCCCCACAAAAAACTGTTCAGGTGGCGTGAGGTTTTGGTCTTTGGAAGAGGTGGTGACCAGGATGGGAAGGATCAGCGATGATCTTTTCTGCTCTCTTCCTGGTCCTGGAGTGATACAAGTCCAGGAGAGACGGCAGGTTGCAGCCGATGACCTTCTCGGCTGACCGAATGATACGCTGCAGTCTGGCTTTGTCCTTGGCAGTGGAGGCAGCGAACCAGACGGTGATAGATGAGGTGAGGATGGACTCAATGATAGCCACGTAGGACTGGGCCATCATTTTCTGCGGCAGGTTGAATTTCTTCAGTTGCCACAGGAAGAACATCCTTTGCTGGGCCTTCTTGATGGTGGAGGTGATGTTCTCCCCTCACCTGAGGTCCTGCGAGATAATTGTCCCCAAGAATCTGAATGACTCCACAGTGTTAACTGGGGAGTCACACATGATGAGGGGGGCGGTTTGGGAGGGCTTCTCCTGAAGTCTACTATCATCTCTACTGTTTTCTGAGCATTCAGCTCTAAGTTGTTCTGGCTGCACCAGGCAGCCAGATGGTGATCTTCCCTTCTGTAGGCGGACTTGTCCCCATTGGAGATTAATCCAATGATGGTTGTGTCGTCCGCAAACTTCAGGTTTTGACAGAAGGGTGGCTAGAAGTGCAGCTGTTGGCGTAGAGGAGAGAGCACACAGCCTTGTGGGACTCCAGTATTGATGGTCTGGGGCTCCAAGACAAGCTTGCACAGCAACACATGCTGCTTCCAGTCGGTCAGGAAGTCAGTGATCCACCTGCAGGTAGGCTCAGGCACACTCAGTTGGGATAACTTGTCCTAGAGAAGAGCTGGGGAGATGGTGTTGAATGCAGAGCTGAAGTCCACGAACAGGATCCTGGCGTAGGTGCTGGGAGAGTCTAGGTGCTGGAGTATGAGGTGGAGTCCCATGTTGACTGTGTCGTCTACAGACCTGTTGGCTCTGTAGGCGAACTGCAGTGGGTCGAGGAGGGGGTTGGTGATGGCCTTGAGGTGGGTCAGCACATGGCGCTCGAAGGTCTTCATTACCACAGTGGAGTTACAATACACAGAATTAAATACTAAAAACAGACATAAAAGTTCGCACCAACACATCGTGGCGGCCGTTTGCGGCGCCATCTTGATCGTCTATGACAATCTAAGATGGCTGAGGTTGTGATCTTAATCCCTTTTGCAGAGTAAGATCACAGTTTGCCCATAAAAAGGAATTAGAAGTACAACCTCTAGTGGTGTCCCTGCAGTAGTTTGGCTATTTCTATTTTTGCAACGTATCCATTGACAGGACACTTTGTAGAAATATAGGCCAAGGACAGCGTCTGTTGGTGGTCCTACCTCTAGGCATTCTGGGTGGCTAGCAGCAAAGTTTTTCCAGTCTTCCAAAGAGTAGTGCTTATGAATGGCTGTGAAGAGGGTGTGCTAGGGAGATAGAGGGAGAAGGGGAGAGAAAATAACAGTGATTTATTTACATTGTCAGAGGAGCCAAAAACGTTTGAGTTCAGATATTGTTCTTCTGCCAAAATGTAAAAAGTTGGATGGTACTGCAACATATACCACAGACATAAATAAACTGCATAATCACTTCATCAACTGACATTTCTTCATGCTTTACCCTTTCTGGTTTTGTTTCGAACATGTTGAGTGGTCATTTATTAGGAAATACCACACTGACAATGGTTTCATCTTGGCCAGCCTCTTACTTTGTATTACTGCGTGCTTTTGCATCTGCATCCAGAAAATCAGTCAGCCACTTCGATCTCTAGATGGAGAGGTGTACCAAAGGAAGAAACCAATGGATCTGTAATATCCCACATGCAAGCAAACGCCTAAGCACGTCTGGGACAAGCTCGCCCTTTGTAAAACCTCGGCTGATCGGTCTGACGACGATTTAGCTTCTGGGGGCAACAGCCAATGTGTCGAGGGTTCTGCTGTAGCCAGCGGATATCCGCATAATGGATGGCCAAGACTTTTACATTAAAAAGCTAATAAAAAGCTAGAATTTAAAAAATAGCCGGTGACTTTCGAGATTGCATTTCGGACAATGCGTTCCGCCTCTTTTGCGCTCCGCACGGACTGTTTACCTGCATGCAACCAAAGCCCGCTCAGACGTGATTGGTCAATACTACTCGGACTACAAACGTACTACAAACGGAAACCAGAACAAAAGACGTATGCAGGATGTAGCCACACAGGCGTATGTATATGTTTAAACCTTTCCCTTCTGTTTTTTTTTTTTTTACTAACTTTACTGAGGACCCGTGCCATCTCAAAGGTTCCTGTGGTGTCCATGTTGGCAGCAATGATGGGGATGCCTGTGTAGCTCTGTTTGGAGTTGCGGAATGTGAACGTCCTCTGCAGGTCCACCTGAGGGGACAGAGACAGGACATTCTGGAAACTTGTATTTCAAGAAAGTTCCAAATATACTTTGAATACAGCATGTGCATGGCTTTAAAAGGCTGGTACATTTTTTTACTGACTAGATCATTGTGAATATTTTTAGACATGTTAAAATATTTTACTGGAGCAGATGAGGGGCCAGCCTAGAACATATCAGGCCAGTAAATATCACACTTTCATTCTGCGTGTTGCAAAACAACAGATGGCATTGACTAAATATGAGCTTCAGACAAGCTCACATCAGGGTTACTACTGCAAGCCTCAAATCATTTTTATAAGAAAAACATTGCACACATAAATACAACCTTTGGCTAGTCTGTTACCACTGCTATCTATCTATCTATGTCTTGATCATTTGTTTTGATCTTATGTTCATGTTACATCTGGATTCCTGCATTATAGACAAATACATAACTGAAATCACCTTTTCATGCAAGAACATTGAAAGCTGCCAGTTTGTACTCTACATTGTGCTAAACATCTAATCACACTAAGGATACACTCTATAGGCTGGTCATTTCACCTAATACCACCTGAGTCAGGTTATCCATATATATAGTTACAGTGATGAATTATTTGCTATCTAAAGCAAACTGAAAGGCATTGAACATTCAGATGAGTCTGATGCGGCTCATGTTCTGCAGTATCTGTCGTGGTCATGATGGGCATGTACTGAATCATTTAGAACAGTGAGCTAGCTTCCGCTGTGAGCTGTAACATGATAGACTACATGAAAAGATCAGTGCTCATTGTGGCAAACTAATTGCCCTTTTTGCACTAGTGCATTGAACAACACATGATGCAACACACAGATAAGCTTTACAGTCACATTCACAAATGTGAATTCACACTTTCAGATCAGATTATTAGAAGTATTCTTCTAGAGATAGATGGAGTGAGAGGAAGCTGTGGTAAGGAAAGAGGTTAAAAGAGAGAGACAGCTGCGTTATGACTGCAGCAGTTTCAAAACTCATTCCATGGTTAGGAAACTATTTCCTATACTGAAATAGCATCCAACAGATTCTGAATGCTACGGGCCTTAGACACGAACTAGTCTATTTTGCCAGACTACTTTGGGTGTTGAAATAGGTTAATAATACAAAGTGTTTCATAACCGCCAGTGAAATAGTTTTTGGAGCCACAGCAAAAATGAGGCCATAACTCACAATGCAGGGAGAAGGAGGTACTGTATATAGAGACAGAGAAGAATGGATGAGAACTAGTGAGGGAGGAGTGCCCAGTCGTACGTAACCGTTTCGTGCTGCGGCAAATCAATAAAGGCCTTCCCTTTCAGTACATAATGCTGAGTCAGCAGGATTATCTCATCCCATTACAAGAAAATCAAGGCTTCGAATTTCAATTTTTCATAAATCACGTTATCTTGAATTTGGTCATAGACCTGAAATTTGTGTGTAAGTCTCCAGAAAAAAGTGTTTTGTCCTGGTAAACTTGACTTGATTTGACTTGACTTGGTTTGTACGTAACCACCTGCAAACACAAAATGTATTGAATACATGCCAATGAATCTTCTTTTAGGGTTAGATTGTATGTACCAGAATTCAAGAAAATCTCTAAAGACAAACAAATTTGGGGTCAGATTCTCTGAACATTTAGTTTAAATAATAATATGCAGCAATATAGTTAATATAAATATTATATATTTATTAAATATGTAAAATAAAGATATTAATTAGCATATTTTTTACATGTATCAAGTGTTGACTGCATATGTAATGGTTGAACAGATCAGAAAGAGCGTCTCAGCAGGGAACAGTATAGTTCAGGGTGAAGACACTTCCCTGCTCAGTAGGGGGAGTGTAACGATGCTTGATAAGCATGCTATCTGCCTAGCCCACAAATTGGTTTCTGGAAGAAGGCAGTGCTGTTGGAGGAACACAGAATGAGGGTACATTGATGTCATGAAGTCAGACATGGGGATATGACGGGTGAGCAGTGGATATATATCACCCACAGTGGAAAAACAACACCTGGATTTTTTGAAAATGTAGTAGTCCTATGTCCACCTCCTGTGATGTTAATACTTTCTCCTGCTCTGTATGACCTGGCAGATGTCTGGGAGGCTTAGCTTCGGCAGGGGGATTTCAGGGCCTGCTAGATGAGGCAATAATTCAGCAGGAGCAGCCTGAATGTCAACAGATGAATGCGTGTGGAGTGCATGGGCCATTACATTTGGCTGGGGCACAATGGCTGACAGCATTGAAGTTGTGTTGTATAAATCACAGATATATGAAATCCTTTTAGTCACTTTGAGTGATTGCGTAAGGCTGCCTGGAGGACATGATGGGTATGGCTCGAATTTGTAGGACAATTCAACTGGATCCAATATTTCAAAATAAAGAATTGTATTGTCAGGGCTTGATTTCATGTTAAAAATTGGTTTGAAATGGAACAAAATGAATGAAAATGTTGCAACCTTTAATGCCCTAGTTTCAGGCGCTTCCTAATTAAACTGCCTAATCACACACACACACACACACACACACAGACACACACCTTAAGACTCCCCAGCAAACTGCTATTACCACAGCTGAACCTGCAGTACATCACACTATGAATGAATAAATAGCAGGGAGAGTGACTTGGTGCGATTGCATGCTATAGTACCCAGATCTGCGGCGCAGTACCGTTGAGCTGGTGCATGTCTGTGTGTGTAAGTGGATCTGTTGACGTTCCAGTGTGTACCAGCACCTGGCCCAGTTATGCTATCCTGACATCCCATCGTTGACTGTGACACACGCAGTACTATTTTTAAACCGGTTTACTGAGAAGTCTCTTGTGTCTCTTGTTGCTTGCCCCCCCCAAGCTTCCAGCCCTCATCCAGTGCCACCTTGCAAGTGTCATGATCTTAGGTTGGTATCAGCCCCTGCACCCAGAACAGTTAGCTAAGGTTAAAAGCTAGGTTGGCAGGAAAGGACAACAAGGAGATAATCGTTTTGTCCCACTGAGCTAAAATCATGTATGACAGACACGTTTTACCTACTTAAAATGAAAAAGATATACCGCATATTTCAGAATTCGTCTTTGGCATTTAGTGCTCTGCTTGTACTTTTCTCATACAAAGACAGACTTGGTACTTGGGCCTGAGCTTTGCCTGTTGTTTCTGACACAGACTGAGCTACAACAATCCTAACCTTGTTTTCTCTAACCTTTAAGAAGGTCACCCCTCTCTTCCACGAGCATTCAATCTCCCTTTGTTGCTCACTAAGGTACACATACAGTGTAAAGATAGGCTTACGAAGTCAAACAAGACAAAGATATTTAAGATGCGACACTTTGGGCAGGTACAAATAGATAATTACACATGGGCAAGCTTTTTTCACTCTGTCAACAGGAGAGGTCTTTCAGGACTGATGCATGTCACCATCCCTAAAACCCTAAAACCATCATGAATTGTGTCTATAAAACAGGGTTATTCAAGAGGTCCCCATAACCCCCGCAAGCCTCCCCGTCACTGTACCACCCACTGCCATATAGTTATAGCCAATGTATATCTCTTACGTCACCCACGGTAGAGGTTTAAACCCAGAAAAGGAATAACAGTAAGAAGATTACATGCCTTTTGAGAAGTATCGTGGTCTGATTATTTCTTGTATTCTGATTACGCAATCCAGGGATTACAGTTACAGTGCACCTACCTCAGAGCGGCTCTTTAGGCTGCTCCGCTTGGGTCTGAAGAGGACATCTTTAAAGTCCAGCTTGAGGTCTGCGTCCACCCGAGGCATCTTGGATATCCGGAGCGGTGATGACCAGAGGGATGCGGATGAGGATGAGTAGGCAGAAGAGGCTCCCCTGAAGAAGGCTGCAGCAGTGGCAGTTGCCGGTCCCAAGCCCCAACCACCAAACCCGAACCTCCAGGCGGCCAGCGTATTTATAGCAGAGGGGAGCCAAGCCCAGCCCGGGCCCCCATGGCTTTATTTGGGCCTGGACTCCCTTTCTCTCTCTCTCTCACTCTCTCTCTCTCTCTCTCTCTCTCTCTCTCTCTCTCTCTCTCTCTCTCTCTGTCTCTCTCTCTCTCTCTCTCTCTCTTTCTCTCTCTCTCTTTCTCTCTCTCTCTCTCTCTCTCCCTCACTCTCTTCGTAGATGCTTAGTCATATTTAAGGCAGGATTCGTTGGCGAAATGAAAGTCACAGGGACTCCAAAGGATATACTAGTTGTTTGTGGACAGGTTTGCAAAAATATTTCAATAATGCGAGCAGCACATTTCATATCTGTTACCACTCTAGTCTACTGTGCTTATCAATGTGTATCAGCTAATGTCCGTTTCTTTATGATTGATTATACATCTCATGTCTCGCATAGATGTCAACATGTAATGTAAATATCAGGCTAACAACTAGCCGCCCATCTTGGAACAGAGCCACAGGACCAGAATGGAGGAAGTACGCCACCAGGACGAGGCAGCAAGGTGGGCCAAGGCGGTCTCCTTGGTAAACAGGGACAGTGGACATGGTGGGACAGTGTGGAGAGGAGGAAGATCAGCTGGAAGGACCTGTGGTCAATGGAAGCAATTGCAACCACCACCCACTGGCGTAGCCAGAATTGGCACACTGAGGGTGCAACAGAAAGACGGGGTGGGCCAGGGGACGACGCATTTGGTCGCCGCCCAAATGTTTTTTAGCCTTTTTAAACCAGATTAATATTATATAAATTAGATAATATTATATAAACCAGAGTAATATTATATAAACCAGATTAATATTATATAAATTAGATAATATTATATAAACCAGAGTAATATTATATAAACCAGATTAATATTATATAAATTAGATAATA
>OMKK01029537.1:0-34140 GCA_900302305.1 Polymixia japonica | reverse complement strand
TAGTGGTATTTTTGAAATGTCGCAAAGCCAAACTGACGTGCGATTGACTGAGTGTGGTTGGACCAAGGAGGTTCTATAATAACTGGAGAATGAACAGGAAAATGGCCGCCCATTCATTTGAACGAAAGCTGCTCACCCAGCGCATGAAACAAATGTTGTTTTTTTTACTTCCTGGTTTTACTTCCGGTATACGGCCCAACGGTCATGCGCAGTAGCGTCTGCTTACGTATTCCCGCACGGCCACCAGCGAGCCCAGTCGCACCCTCGCCAAGTGAGAAGGTCGGGAGCGAGCAGCTACAGCTGGGAGTTTGGAACGAACAGTTTGGTGGGAGAGGGGCGGTTGTGAGCGGAGCAGAGCAGAGAGAAGGAAGCTCCTAAAATTACTACTCCTCAGCCCCTCAATACTTAATGTTAATTCAGTGTAAACATGTAGATCTAGATTTATTTTTCTAATTTATTTTTAAAATTGTAAATAACCTACTCAACTTTTGTAAGAGGATTTTGAAGACATTAAGAAGTAATTTCCTTGCAACTCTAATTTCCACGTCACTATTGCATTGTGAGAAATGGTGTGGCAAATGGTTGTATTTGCATTTTCATGGTCTACCGAACTGTCAGTCATTCTCTCAAGGCGGGAACATGGACCAATTTCATGGGCTATTGTGGGATTGCATTTTCATTTGCCAATTTGAATTCATATTTGAATAAAGTTAACCATATGGTTCCATAGAAACTGCTCTATCCGCGAGACAGCTGCAAACCTCAGTGATTTGTACAGCAGTCCCGGGGAATGGAAAAACTTGAAATTAATTGGAGCTTGTGTTTTGTTTCACTGACATATATATTTCCTATAATTATTATTCATATATTCTTTACCTTATGTACTGTATACAATCTTGCTCCTACTAAAGGAGAAAATACTACCTTATATGCAAAACTGTACTCCTAAAGGAGAGAAGGTAACCACGTTGTAACAGACATCCCATAAGGGTGTGATTATACAAGCTAGAGTCAGTTATTTTTGTAGTATATAAAATTATAGTTTGTCCTCTCTGGTACAATGGGCGGTTCTCTTGTGTAATGGTACGTGTCCAAGGTCTATAAAAGCCACCAAAACATTATATAGTGAAGTCATTGTTATCCACAGTAACATAAACTGCTGATGATCCTTGTGACCCTATGTTATGACCTCCTCACCTCATCACGTTATTTCCACAAGATAGATATTCTTTGTTCCTTGTGCGTAGCCAACTCAGTCACTAGACGTTTAGTCATGTGGTTATCTATATATAATGTATATGTTATAATGTTATATTGTAAGCAAATGTATACAACATAAAAGACATGTTTCCTTTGTCTCTGTATCTTACTTTGCTGAGATCCACCGATGTAGTTGGCTCAATTAAAACACCCTCAACTCAACTCATTTTTGACTGCTGTCTCGCTGATTTTGGGCCGCTTTTGATCCTAAGACCTTCTAACTGCAGTTGGGCTCAATACCTTTGATACAAATTCACTTTAGACTCTACACTTTTGTTTTTGAGAGAAATTTGTATGCAAAAAAAACAACAAAGTGGGATTCATGAAACATGCTAAAGGAAACATGCAAATGGAGTCCCATGCTCTTATTCCAGCTGTCTCTAATGATAAATGACAGTCATTCTTAAATTGGATGTGCATGACACTTTTGTGCGTAGTATCAAAGAAAAAAAATCTAATAAGAGAATAAACGATGAATTTGTTTTTTAATTGATAATTTTCTAATTTTCTCATGAATTTGTTTGCATGAACAATTTAATATGAAACCTGTTCGTACACACGATTTGTGAATCAGGCCCAATCACAGAAGAGGGCATTAAATGTACAGACTCAAATAAATTACTTAACTTTGACTGCACTTACTAGGAATCTTACTACACTAATATTATATTGACATGTGAACTACACATTATACATTTGTGGGAATAGATTAAATTAAATAAATTCCTTTTTTATTTATAGCTCAAAGTTCTTTCTCTCTCTCCGTCTTGCAATTCTGTGGTGTGAGAAAAGAAGAGATAGAGATAGTGGACTATGGAAGGTAGTTGTAAAATTAGGGACTGAACTTTAAACCACCACCTTTCTCCTACTGTGAGTGGAAGTCTGTGTTTTTGACACAACGAACGCCACTTGATAAAACGTGGTTAATTGTTTGTTTTTTTCGGAGAAGATGCTTTTAGTGAGATAGTTAATCATCAACTGACACCTTTATTTCCTTGTGGGTGTGGGCCGGGTTGTAAACACAAAGTGAGATCAGAGCCACAGATTACAGAGGAGAGGGAGATGAGCAATTCCAGAGTCTTGTCACTCACACAATACGCACACACCTACACCAGCGAACACACACACACACACACACACACACACACACGTATACAGAGAAAGAGAGAGCGGAGCACATAGCAGGTAGATGGGACATAAAAGAATACGCAGACTTGACATTTTTGAAGAACCTCTGATGGATGTCTGACTCTCTTACCTCATGCTTGAGAAGCACAAATAAACTAGCATGTTGCTGCAGGACTATGTTCTCCCCAAAGCGACCAGTTGTAAAATGAATTCGGTTTTACACATTTACAAAACTCTACCTGGTTTGTCTCCTTCTGTCAGAGTCTGCTGAAGGATTTCCCCAGAGAAAGATTGAAAGTGGTGCAAAAATTGATAGCAGTGCATGATATTTTGTGAGCAAATAAAAAAAACATGCACAGATAATTTAAAACGGAAGAGTGCATAAAAAAGATTCAGACAGAGATAGAATTTGTGAATGTGTGACTACAGGTTTGTAGCTGAACATCTAGTTCTGTGAGTGGGTGAAACAAATGCACCCAAAACCTTTCAGTTTTCAGAGTTTTCAGCCACAAATTTTGTATGTATGTTCTATGTATGTATGTAATATGTTATAAACTATGTGCACCAATGGTTCAGTTGTCAACAAAACCAGCAAGCTAAGTATATTTAATGTTTTCGTATTCTCTACGTTGTGCATAGAACTAGAGTATATAGAACAGTTATTGGTAAGTTTTCTCACTGATTAAACTCCTGTACACTCTAGATCTAAGTGAACGCAGCATTAATTGACAGCCGCAGCGCCGTATGAGAAGTAACTGCAATGAAACAGCAAAATGACGGATATTTCTGCTTGCCCGTTCAGGCAACAAGAGAATATACTTCACTTGTCCGATCACGCATTCTACTTGTCCCGGAAAAGTGGACAAGCCTCAATGTCAAGCCCTGATTTCATACATGTCCAGATGAAATAAATGCATCACCGATGTGATATTACAGATATTTGTATGAAATCGCTGCACTAAAATAGGAAGGGTAAAAACTGACCTTTTGTTGGTTTAAAGGGAAAAATAAATTTGGAACTTTTCTGGTATTTAAACACACCTTCATCTCCACACACTAGCTTTTTGGCGATGCAGGGGATCTCCACATATCCAAACTCTTTGAGACTGGCAACTTGCCGGGCTGTGATGGGGTGCTGCCACATGGCTGTGTTCATGGCAGGGCAGAAGAGCAGAGGCCTAGTGGTATCCCAGGCCCTTACCACACATGTCTGCCAATGACAAATAATTATCACCCATGGTATCATTTATTTATTAGAATTCAGATAGGAAATGTTCCAGGTGCACCATAACAATCAGTGGATAATTAGGCTATTCACATTCAGCATTATATTTTCATACTCTCACCAGCAGATTGTCACAGATGCCACTTGCAATCTTTCCAAGAGTGTTGGCATCTAGCGGAGCAATGACGAGTAGGTCTGCCCAGCGCCTTAGTTCAATGTGTAGCACTGGGTCAGAGCGCTGTGTCCACAGCTAGAATAGACATGTCATTGGGCATATGAAAGCTCACTTCATTGCTGGAATAGATAATACTTTAGATTGTCCGTTAATAATGGCCTATTTAGACATTAGAAATGTATAATTACCTCCCACTCATCCTTATCACTGTAGACCTTCACTGCTATCTCAGCAGAATTATAGAAGTGCATAGCATGCTCTGTTGTGACCACTCTTACATCCACCTAGACCACAAGGTGAGACAGTCACAGGAAGTTTTAATAATACATTTTTGTCAATAAGAAGGATGGTACCATAGCTAAAGATCTCTTTCAGCTACAAAAAAACAACAGTGATCGTAGCCAAAGTAGAAAGATTTTTTTTCTCTTTAACAAAAAGGATGGACCATAATGTATTGTTGTTGTAGCAATTGTCAAGTTACAATTGATTTCTTAGTAGTGGATGCTGGTGAATCGTCTGTTCTACTTGTACTTAGTCCTGCCTATGACATTGTTGATTACAACATCCTTATTGATCCTCTTAAAGCTTTTGTCAGAATGACAGACACTGCTTTTATTTGGTTTAGCTAATCTAGGAAGACAGTTGACGTGACTAATTCTGTATCACCCTCAGCAAAATTATTTTCACACTTTTCTTCCTCTATGGCTTCCTCCAGTCTCGCCCGTGTGATGTCAGTTCACCAGTAAACATCTGCCATAGCCAAATGGGAAGGATGCTAGGTAGCAGCTAGACTAAATTAAACATCACACATTAGATGCCACAAAACCATCACAAAGCTTTTCATCTTAATAATGATCAATCTGAAGTTGTCATATTGGGCCCAATGAATGCCACTTTTACAGTCATATTTTGGGTTCAATTTGATATCCTTCTCATGGGGTCGCAGAACTGCTTAATGGACTATCAATCCTTTAATGTTATTATTAGTTGTAAATTTATATTGTTGCAATAATTTAAATGAAATACTGTGCTATTATTCTGATGAGTGTGCCTTAATGGTGCCAGCGAAGGTTTATAATAGCTGATGTTTTTGTTATGATTATTCTTCCATTTTATTTTACTACACTGTAGTAACTTTGTTAAAAGCTCTATATCGAAGAAAATGTATAGTATCAGAATAGGGCCGAGCTTGTAGAAGAATGTTCACAAATGTTTTGAGGCTTCAGTTGTAAATCACTATTTTTGAATGTGAAATAAATTTGTACAAATAAATGCTTATATGAGAATATGTAGAAAATATCTGATCCAATAAAATTTGATCAAATACATTTGATCCAAATTAAGATTTGTAGTTATGCATAACATTCTGTGAAAAAATGTCTGCATGCATGAACAAAAGATTCAGACAGAGAATTTGTAAATGTGTGAGTACAGGTTTGTACCTGAACCTATATCTGTACCTGAACCTATATCTGATTAACCAATGAGTTGAATGAGAGTTGGTTAATTAATTTAATTAATGGAGTGCATTGTCTTGAATAACCTAAATTTCTATATAAAATGGAGTATAGTATAGTAACAGTCATATAGTATAGTAACAGTATCAGTATAGTAACAGTATATCATAACAGTAACAGTATTATATTGTAGCGATTCGCTGCAGGATTATCAATTCGTGCTGTCATTGTCAGCTACAAGTAACGTTACCAATATTATAGGCATGTTCATTGACCCGGTTGTTGATAGCTACTGCATGTCTGCTGTTTTGCTTACCAAGCCTAGGTATCCTCCTAGGTTTTACTTCGCACAACCCACCTGTTGCTGAGAGGACATGCCCCCATCGTGGACTCCGATATCTTTTTCACGTGTTCACAAAATGTTATCCACGACTACAAACTAATTTCACACATTAAAAACAGTGCTTTACAACTGTAAGTCTTAAAAACATTATTGAACCTTATTCTTCAAGCTCAAAGATTAAAATTGCTATCGTTACTTTTGTTTGTGTTGCAGCCAAAGACTTCCAACATCGCCATCTAGCGATGTAAATGTCACCTGTCAATGACTGTGCAAGAACGTGGTTTATGCAACGGGAAGATAAATATATGGTTACATGCACAGAATAGAACGAATAAACGCATCTCTAGTCTGGGAATAAAAGCAGCTCACCCCGCCTAGTTCCAGGAGCTGGGAGACCAAAAGAGGCAGCTTCAATGCTGCGACGCTACCCGTCACGCCAACAAGGACATTGAATTTGCCACAAGATTCCAGCACATCACATTTCGGATCAGTAACATAAGAGTTAGTCTGCATATTAGGCGGCCATGAATTATCATAATACGTTGGCGTGTTTTATTGCCACATCGGTTGGTGGACTCTGCACCTCCTCCAAATCTAGCCGCTTCCGCAAACACTGGCGTCTATCCAATCAGAGAGAGGAACGGACGAACTCACCCATCTCGTGCACGAGCACGTTGTTACACTCGACGAGTGCGCGCACGTTCGTAGAATATTCTGGCTGTCTATTCTAGCCACCAGATCGCTAGCACATAATTTCAATAATTTGCGGACTCTATTCATTATTGATTTATACGTGTTTAGCTTAAGCTGTTTAAAAACAAAAAAATGACACTCACACCTCACGTTTATTGGGCACAACGTCATGAGGAAATTTATCTGCGAGTGGAATTGATAGACGCACAGGTGAGCTAAGACTTGGGACGTTTTGCAGGCAGATTGTAACCCATAGTGTGCGCTCACCTTTCACAATTGAATAAGGTAGTGTTTACTAAACGTAATGTACATCTTATGTACGTTTTATGCCCTTTAAACTGGACATTAAATGCAGTAAGGGCTTGAGCTATTTGGAAATGCCATTGTTGAGTGACTGCAGAATTTGCATATTGGATAATCAAGAGAGAGATCACATAAAGTGACAGTTGCTGTTAACAAAGCCCTGACCCAAGGCCTACAACTACCTGTTATTGGGTGTTTGAACACAATAACCGTATTCAGTGAGGTATTACCCTGCTGACGAGCTACATGTTTTCATGCAAATGCTCGTCTACAGTGTACATATACACATGTCTCATTATTTAGATACAATTCAAATCCAATAATATTATATGCTCTTGAGCAGACAAGCGCCCAAAAACGCATCTGGGGTCCTCTGCCCCTTGTTTTAGACTCCCATACCAGAGTTGAATGTGGGCGGAGATTGTCTCTAATAGCCAGCTTCCTTTAGAGATGAACAAAGGAGATAATTGTTCTGGTTAGTAATCCAGCGGCAAGCACTATTTTTGTTGTTTGCATTACTATACTAATCCTAACATTATTGCTGTGAAACTGTTCAGAACTGCTTGTCTTTAACGTACACGTTTTCAATCTCAAATTGGATGTTAATGTGGGCAGGAAATAGGGCAGTATTATTAAGTTTATTATTAAGTTTCTTTTCTACAAGAGGAAGTTCTAACCATGTGGTTGTCTGCTTTTTCTTGCAGAATATTAATGTCCATATACATGAAAACATCCTCCATTTTAGCGGTGAGTTATTTTAGTGATCATTTTTCTGATACACACTGATACACTAATGATTTGGTGCATTTGTAAACATGTATTTCTTATTTGATTTGTTTATAGCCCAGGGACATGGTGCTAAAGGAGAAAATCATTATGAGTTCAGCCTGTCGTTTCTTTTGCCAGTGAAGCCAGAGGTATGTGCCTTATAGTTGGTTTATTAAGTTTGGCATGGAAATATTCTCTTCCCCTTGATCATATATACTTATTTTTTTAATTCTAGTTATTATAAAATGAATCTATGTACCCAGGTAAGCCATAAATCTACTCAGCGCCAGGTGAACATTACAGTAAGAAAAGACCAGCGTGGCTGGTGGGACAGACTGACCACACAGGAGCGCAAACCAGTCTTTCTTGCACCTGACTTTGACCGCTGGTTGGATGAGTCAGACGCTGAGACGGAACAACGTGAAAAGGTGAGATTAAAGCTATATTTCACTTCAGTTAGACATTTCCACTTTTTAGCACACACATGTATGAGTTAATAAAAAGTCAATTACTTGCGGTGCACCACGTATCCATATTGTTGTCATTGATTTATTTATTTAATAAAAACCTTATCCAAAAATGTATAATTC
The DNA here is from genome assembly GCA_900302305.1 of Polymixia japonica. Lineage (NCBI taxonomy): Eukaryota > Metazoa > Chordata > Actinopteri > Polymixiiformes > Polymixiidae > Polymixia > Polymixia japonica. The sequence continues at coordinate 26,198 of OMKK01029537.1, read as the reverse complement.
TAATATGAATACAATGTAACCCAGAGATATTTTTCACATCTTGCCTGCTATTGACAGACCTACTTCAGTGTTTCTGGGTTCCCAAGGTAGTTAAAGGATAATTCCCTCCATTTTCGACCTGTACCTTATTTCCATATCTTTTCCGATTATACCGATTGACTGAAAAGCTAGTAATCTAGTTTTCATTTTTAAGCAATTTTAGGTTAAAATCGCCTACAAGGTCCATATGCAAATCAGCCGTATCGCAAAAAACAACTGCTTAAACGGCCTGTCACCATATTGGTTGCCCACAAGCCCAACTGATTCTTCTTCAGAGTCTCAGACTATGTACAACATGAATCTGAAGTAATTCCCTGCAGCTTCAGACTTCAGGTTCATGTTGTACATAGTCTGAGACTCTCTGGAGAACAATCAGTTGGATGTGTGCAACCAATATGGGGCAGGCTGTTATAGCAGCTGTCTTTTCCGATATTACCAATTTGCATATTGTGCTTGTAAGTGATTTTAACCTAAAATTGCTTAAAAATGAAACAGTAAAATGTCTTCATATTTGATATGGGCAGAAACAGACATGTTGTGAAAAGGAATCCATTGAATGATGCAGTAAAATGCTGCAGTGAGATGACTTCAGGTTCATGCTGTACATTGTCTGAGACTCTCTGAAGAAGAATCAGTTGGACTTGTGGACAACCAATGTTGGGATGGGCGGTTTGAAAGGAGTGTAGAGATTGAATGGCACTATCATAAGAATTTGAATTAAAATATGGGTGGGTCAATTTGGATGATTTAGAGATCAGTTTTTGGAGTTGTAGATTGCCCCAAAAGACTTTACTGGAGACTAGCAATCCAAGCCAACTCAGACCGTAAGTACGCTATGACGAAGCAATTGATGAAATTTTGGTCAGAGTTGATCGGTATCAGAAGAGACGGGGAAATGAGGTCCAGGTTTAAAATGGCCGGAATTATCCTTTAATGTCAAACAAATTTTTGACATGCATGTTAAAAATTCAGCTAAAAACTAAGATAGTTCAAAAGAAACTTCAAAATGTTCAAAAAGATTGAATAGAAGGTGTGGAGAGATAGGAAGACCCCCTATGCAAGGGGTTCAAATCCTGAATAAATAGTCTTTTTTTTTTTTAAAGGAGGAGAGGAAAAACAGAATGAAGACTTCAAAGAATCAAGATTATAGTGAGTACAAAAGTTTACAAGGATAAAAAAAATCTATTTAATCGAAACAAATACTCAGCACGTGGAGGTAAAACTGCAACTGAACCTTCTTGTTGCAAGGCAGTAAGTTGTCACAGTTTAATTCACAAAAGGTTAAGTGCATTTCTTTGCAAGTCTTGATACTATATGAAAACACTTGAACTACAAATTTTCGTAGCGGACAAACTTGGTGTCATCTGCTTGTTTGTGCACAATTGGCTGTTATTTTGCTGTTTCTATGTTTTATTTTTCTTCTCTCCTTTCAGGTTTTGTCAGTCTGAAGACAGGATTTTTGTTTATGTACAATTTAGTGCAGTTCCTTGGCTTCTCCTGGATTTTCACCAACATGACTGTGCGGCTTTTAATCTTTGGCCAAGGTAAGGATGTAATGTTCGGCTATTGCGTAGTGTTTTTTAATGACTCCTTTTCTTACATAGATCTCACTTAATTTAGCCAGAACCTTTCAAGACCCATCACATACAACTTTTCTCATTTCAGATTCTCTCTATGACACATTTCACGCCATATCGGATGTAATGTTCTTCTGCCAGATATTGGCAGCTGTAGAGGTCCTCAACGCTGCTTTTGGTGTAGTGAGGACAGGTGTTGTTCCAACTCTTATACAGGTACTATATGTTTATTTACCGGTTTTAATCTTGTCATATGCTGTCACACTTAAATTGCACATCTTCTAGCCTTGTCATCAATGCACTGCCTGTGACTGACTGGGCGTTATTGTGGTTGGTGGTCTGTTATCTCCAGGTGGTGGGAAGGAATTTCATCCTCTTCATAATTTTTGGTAGCTTGGAGGAAATGCATAACAAACCAGTCGTGTTCTTTGTTTTCTATCTGTGGAGTGCCATTGAGATTTTCAGGTGAGTATGCATCAGCTCACTTTGGGTGACCTTTTTGCCCATGAGGAACAGTTAGGTTGATTGATTACCCTCAATGGGGATGTATTTTCAATGAGTCTGACCACAGACTACTGTGTAGAAGCAACATTTTTAAATCATCATCTTTGTTTCTACACAATGCTTTTGTGTTCTCAGAGAATTGTTCTTATTTGGGGATTCTATTGTTTCCCTTAGGTATCCATTTTACATGCTGGGCTGTATTGATACAGAGTGGAAAGCCCTCACTTGGTTGAGGTACACTATATGGATACCGCTATACCCATTAGGTGTTTTAGCCGAAGGTGAGTTTACATTTGCTTATCTCAGTAAAGCCTTGTCACCATTAGCAATGTTCAGCCTGGCTGGGGCTAGCCATGGTCTAGTATGGTATGGTTGGTTTGGGTTTGCATCTCCGTTGCACTTATTGAGAAGTCTCTAGTTACTAGGCAACTGTAGAATCTCACACTGTGCATGCGGCTACCCTTTGGAAATGTATGCCACTAACGCATGCGCAGTAAACTTAACCATCATCACACAACAGTCCTTGCTGGCTTTGGTCAGGTTGTGAAAGCCTGTCTCGGCTGCAGTCCAGCCAGTTTCTAAGGACAATGGAGACACTGGCTATGTGCCAGACAGGCCACGGCACAGCCAAGGCCTGACCAGCGGAGACAAGACATAATACCGTTGTATCTTTTTCCTTGTCTCATCACATACAGCTGTTGCTGTGATCCAGTCCATTCCCATCTTTGATGAGACTAAACTCTTCAACATTCCTCTGCCTAAAGTCGGTACATCAATCGGCTTCTCTCATGTCCTGCACGTCTATCTTGTTCTCATGTTTTTAGGTGAGTCACCATGCATTCTAGCACATTAGGACAAGTACATTTCCTCACCAACTGCTCTGTTCTAACAGCAATGGTATTTGCAGGACTATATATCAACTTCCGTCATCTCTACAAGCAAAGGAAGAGGCGTTTCCACACCAAAAAGAGGAAAGCCAACTGAGACCAAAAAAACTCCTCAAACACCATTGCTGCCTGTTTACTGCTGAGACTCTGAATAAAATGAAGTTATCTGCACCTACATGAAGGAGTTTTAGCTGTTATGATAAAGTCATTATGTTTTTTTCAGTCTATCAGCTCCAACCAAAATTTGTTAATTTTTAATCACCATAAATATTGTACGTGAACATTGCAAGACATTTAATGTTTATCTTGATAAGGTGTCTCAATCACTGATGATCTCTGATTTCTCTAATTATTCAGTCCATACATTGTATGTTAGAAAATAGCTGCAGTAAGCTTTAGAATTTATCCCATAAGATATTGTGTCTAGTAGTTTCATTTAACCTTGTTGATTGAGTTTTTATACTGTAGATAAAGTATGTTGCTGCATCCATTGCTGAATGGATCAGCATGAGCACAAAAATAGAAAACTTGGTGTTATTTCAAATGTTCCATATATTTTATTGCTCGTCATTTGCAAAATGTTCCACAAATCTCAGGGGAAATAATACAGGTGACTGTTCAAATAAAGGAAACTAACAAGTCTCAATTGCCTCCATAAGTCTCTCTTAAGTGTTCAATTTAATTGCAATATATTGTTAGAATGATCACTCAGAATGGCAGCATTGACTTTTAGCTTCCCCTATTGTCACACCCAATTGGAATGATTTGAACGCTCAAGGCCCCAATAAACCTCAGACTCAAGAGTACACCCTCAAGAAACCGAAGGTAAGGTGCAAAGGTGAGGAATAATTGATGTCAGATGTATAAGCCAGGACTGGTTTAGTTGACATCCCAGGTATAGATGTAGCATCTAGCAAACCCTAACCTGAAGCTATACTTCCTCAACCACCCCAGGTGAAGAAACAGGAGATTTTTGTTTATCCCAGCTGTGGTCTAAAACCTGTGGTCTTGTGCTGCGGTCCATGAGGTTAAGCCGCTCTGGGATCTATGTTATACCCCAGCTTTGACTGTGGGATTAAATCGGTCTTGGTTCAGTGTTATGCCCTGGCTTGAGCAGGCAGTGAGGTACAATCAGTTGAGTGAATGCCTAATGATCGCACGATAGCCCAGACACAGATTGCGTGTTAAGGTTTTAGCTTGTGATAAAAATGTTGAAAGATTCTATAAGCCCTTGTTTTAAAATGGATAAGGTTTTCCACACGTAGGATCTAGAAGGTAGGTAAGCACCAATAAGTACTCCACAAGGTGGGATAGGGTAGAGTTGAGCGTCATTGTTGACAGTTAATCAGGGAATAATGGTGTGAAGCCACTTAGTGTCCAAAGTAGTCCAGTAGCCAGGTGTCTCACAAGGGCTACCCCTCTGGAGCCTCAATGGAGGTAGGGGGGCAGGTGTAAATGTGACTCTGGATCACCTTTTTATATTAAATAGTATGAGGGCCCATGTTAGGTAGCAGGCTGTCAGTGGGTCCGGTTGCAGGTTGATATTCAATAAGTCATCTGGCCTACTGCTAGCTAAAAAGGTCGCTGCTGTCAGAGGTGGGGGACAGCTTCAGTTGAGCAAGTGGCTATCTGCTGTGAATGTGTACGAGTCTGACAAAATAGGGATATTTCCTCCATTATAACACTATAAGCCGGGGGTGGAATGACTTAACCATTCCAGGACAATCCAAAACCCAATGGCAAAAAAAAAACATTCAAGTTTTAGCAAAGGAACCCGTGGTAGAACTAACTTCCGGGTTGGACTACAAAAAACAAATAAAAACGTCATCAGTTACATTGCTGGCCCGACAATAAACTCCTCCCAAGAGTAGCGTGTGATATTTTTGATGGACGGGGGAGAAGTGACAGAGAGGTGCTGCAGGGGAGGTGAAAAGTCCAGCTTGTTTTGAACTGTAATGGCTTGTTGTTGTAATTCTCCTTCTTTTTTATTGAGAATTGGCTTGTCTTGTCCCCCAACCCATAGACCAGGATTGCAGAAAATGTGAGATGGTTGTTATATGCATAGAGCGGCCAGATTCTACCATACAGTCCTTCAGTTGTAATAAGGTTACCGTTTTCTCTTTAGCAGCTGGCGAGCTGCTTGTACAGCCATCCATCTTGGTGGGAGGGCCTTGTGGTACCATTTTTTCTACATTTATTGATTATGGTCTTCACTGTGTTCCATACTACACTATGCATCAAAGAAACCTTCAGTGGAATCCTGGTTTTAATTGATCTAATTAGAATAATTGCAATCAATTTCAAGTGAAGGCGCTTGGTGCATGCTTTTGGATGCAATTAGTTAGATCACAGATTAATTACAACCCCCAATAATAAGGGGCGTACACACTTACTCAAGAAGGGGCGTTTTAAATTTTGATTTTCAATGCATTGTCGTGTTTTTCACCTTGATTTTTAATAATAATAAAAACCAAAAAATGTAATCAAAATTTGAAGGGACGTGAGGACTTGATATCCAGTCTACCCAGTTTCGAATGCTAAAATGATCAGTAAACCCCCAACCTCTCTGTAGTTGTGGCAGTGAGACACTAAATTTGAATGTGGTCTCATTCGTGAAAAAGATTCTATTTAGGAACACTTTTAGAAAACACTTGTAGAAAACATTCAACAAAACACGTAACCCACATCAATAATTGGGTCTTGCTATGCCTAGATGGCAGGACTGAATAATCAGTCTGTGATCCATTTGAAACACATTTGTTCTGCAAGCAGCAGCCCCTTCGCTGACTTCTTTAAATAATCTTCAGCATACACCAAATGCCACCTTTGTAATGGTGTAGCTGCATATGGGTTACATACAAGAAGCCTTGTTCAGGGGCCATTCTGGCAGAGTCCACCCAAAGTGCTTTCATTTAGTCCGTTCTTCCTGACTTGGCTGTGGCTCAGCTTGAGAAGTCAGTGTGCATGGGAGCAATGTTGTGATCAAAAGCAGCGTACTGAGAATCGCCGGTGCTGGCCAGTTTGAGTTGCTGGGCAGCGTGGGACAGCTGGAAGGCGGCGTCTGGGTGGGCTGAGTCTGGGAGCATGGTGCACTCTCTCTCCAACAGCTCGGCCACTCCCTTCAGGAGCTCCCAGAAACCAAACGCTAAGGCAGCCTTCCGCAGTCGGTTCAGCTCCTGACAGATTCAAATATAAAACAACCCTCGAAGGTAAAGAAAACAACTTCAACTGCTTTTTAAGTAAAACCCCAGACCCCAGAAAATCACGTTGATTTTCACAGGTATACCTTATAGAAGGTTTGAGTCTTTTCTGGTAGTTTCCTTGCATTCCTCAAGATCTTCTGCACGTCAGTCTGTGGGTTGATAACATGCTTATTAGTGACAGAAACCCGAAAATATCATGCTTATCAAAAAAGCGTATTATTGTTTTATTTGTTGCTTAATGTTTTCCCATTCCTGGATTAGTAAATATAAATCCCAAATCCCCTCTAAAACAATCACTGAGTTATAAATAGATGGCATTAATGAGGACACAGCGTAACCATGATGCAGCCATGTCCCGGCTTCCCCTTGTCCAGGGTTATGCAAGTTACATTAAATTGTTCTCAGCTTTAACTGCTTGAATTCTTTGAACTGGTTGAACAGGAGGGCTGGTACTACCTGCCAACCAAAACACACATTAGCAAATATGGAAATATCTTCTGACTGGGATGAAACTGAAAGCGAAAAATAATAAAAGCGACTCTACAATGACCTGAACTTATAATCGTAGTATCATTCATCATAGTGTCACGTGGTTTTCTGATCTCCATTAGGATTAGGTATTGTACCTGTAGGCCACTGGCCTTGATCCACACAGTGACGTTCTGGGCATAACTCCGCTTGATCTGGGGCTGCACAGGGAAAGGACTTTTACTGTCATCCTCTCCGTAGGGATTTTCAGCAGCCTCTGAAATAAAGGTAATGTCATTAATCGACCCGGTCTGCCGAGGCCAAAGCAGTCAGGTTTAGCAGAGGGTGGAAACAATTATCTAACGTTACTTTCAAAACGCAGACATACAGAGAACCTTTGATCTCATAGGAGTTAATTGACTTTTCCCCCCCTCACATGGGTTGGTGTGTCTACAATTAAGTTCAACTTGGAGGTTTCATGGTAATGACTGTTATTAAATAACAATAAAAAACAGCAGGAAAAGGGTATTAGTGGAGAGTTCGTGAACCGTGGTGCATCAAAAGCCCTGAGAATGTAGCAAAGAATGTAGCCCGACGTCAGCATCAGGAGTCAGTGAATTAAAGGCGCTGAAGGTTTTGGATGGGACTTTAATTTGAACAAAACTGGGTCTGACAGTGTTTATATAGTGAAAAATTAAGTACTGTTAATATTTCTGGCATTTATGTCCCATTAATTAAGTCTGTGTGTGTGTGTGTGTGTGCGCGTGTGTGTTGGGGGGGGGGCGCAAATGTTTTGACATGACTAATAACACACATTGTATTGATGTTCTAATAGAAAACAGAACATGAACCATTATTCTATATTCTCACTACTAAATGACAATATGTGATTAGAAATTATTTTAAGATCAGAGCACTGGGTTTCTTACAAGTGTCCTGAGAGCTCACTAGTTGCTAAATGAGTGGGTAGAGAAACTCAGTAACTTTGTGATTTGCATGACCAATGGGGTTGGGAAGTTACCTGAGATTGGTCCTAGATGTGATATTTTGCCCAGCCAAGGGAGAGGCTCTGGACCAGGCTCAAACAGAGACATCATCAGATTGGACTTCTTCTTGCTGTCTGCTTGGGAGTACAGCATTCCATACCAATCTGGCCTGGGGATGGATGGATGAATGAGTGAGGTCTAATTATTTTGAATTCTGAACATACTCCTTTGAAAAGTGGTAAAGGCAAAAGCTTTGTAGCATCTCACCCCAACTGCACCAGTGCCACCATGCCCTCCACCTTCAAACTGCCATGTAAAAGAACACAGAAATTTGGACTCTTTCCTGCCATTTGACTGGCAGAGGCCTCCTCCTCAGGCTCATCTGTGGTTCCTGTGCCAACTTCATCCACCTCTGAAATAAGGTACAGATCAAACACATCAGAGTCCCATCTTGTACTTGGAATTGTCAATTTGGTACTATAGTGTGTATTTCAGTTAGGCTGTGTATTAAATGTGCAGCGATTCAATAAAGCACAACACAGCCATCAGCACAAACCTTTGTTTACTGCAATGGGCAGTACCAAATGTCTGGATATAACAGGGGGGCTGGAAATATCGCCTATCTCAATGAAGCCTACTATCTCCAAATCTGCAATAGGTATAATAGAATAAATATTAGTAAAACATTTTACATAGTTTTCATTTATTTGTACAGCATGAAATATTAGGAGGTACCGGTGCTGACTGTTCTGGGCATGGGCTCCACCTCGTCATCCACCACTACAGGCTCTGGCCGAGGGAAGACCTGGACATCCGAGGACAGGTTCCCACAGTGCAGAACAGCATGGAAGGGAGAGTATGCCTGGTCAATTAGCCTCCTGGGGACACACAGGGAAGACAGAGGAGTATTTCTCAAAAAGAGGAGTGTTTCTCAAAATGAGTGTTATCTTCAGTTCAGGCTGAGATAAGCCACAGGTATACATATTAGACAGTCATACCCAAACATGGCCTGTACATTCTTCAGACACAGTGGTCCCTCCATAGTGAAGATCTGTCCTTCCCCTCCACTGAGACGCAGTAGTTCCTCTAAGTTATCCATGGCATCAGTCATTTGCAACTGTAATTCCAGTTACAGTTCTCCAGTTAGGGAGAGCACATCAAATTCATTACAGACCTCAGAAACAAAATCGCAGTACTGACTGTTGCAATTACCACATTTCAAGAGGCTGCAGTTCAATTAGAGAGGATCCCCAGGCCTACAAATTTGATTGCACATTTAAATGATTCATTATAATAAAACAGGGCAAATTTTGGGAATTCTTTCTTGAAGACGACAACGTCATTGAAAATGCACTAACCCACACAGGCTCATGCATTCATTGAGTAGGTAAATACACCTCTAGGTGGCACCGTCTTCACAGTTATGAAGTCAGGTAAGCCCTGTAGCATTTTGAATGAAATGCAGAATCACAACATAATCTGCTGCATGAACAGATGTTGTCAGTGTTCCTTCTGTAAACATCAAAAGCCTTGTAAGCAAGGAAAATAAATGTCTAACATTTCTGAGTTTTTTTAAAATATACATTTTCAACTGCTAAAAAATGTGTATTATTTGGTAAATGTTACTATGCTGCTATTGTAATATTTAGGGAAAAATGTACAATATGATTTTCATCCTCAATATAAAGTAAATGTATGTATATGTGTATATACATACATATTAAAGAATGTAACCCTAACTAGAGCTACGTCTGGCTCTGGGGGTTTTCATAACCCAGATTTGGAAGTGACGACGCTGATGATTGAGTACCTCCTCTGCATTGGCAACACACATGATGAACATCTTGGCTGGAAAAGGGAAAGGGAGAGGAAACTTCTTGTCATCCCCACGCTGCTTCAGTGTGTGAAGGGAATGACGTAGGGAACCCTTTCCAATACCAAGAGACCCATCTGTCACCAGCACCACCTACAGGGGAAAGGGAGGAAGTACATAAATACAACCCATTAGACCAACAAAGAAATCACCATGAAAACAATATTTTGTCCAAACATCAACCTTAGATAATCAAAATGAAACTGTGAGGACAATTTAAAATGTGCAAAGACTTGACAGAACAGAAAGACGCTCTTATACCAAGCACTAAATTGCCATTTAATTTGCTGTACTGTTACTGTGCATCAGACAAATACACTTTGAATTTAAACACCTGACATGGACAGGAACTGCCCCACTCCTGCTGTACTATGTTGCTGACTCCATGAAGAGCCGATTCAACACACGTTTTGTCATAGTCCTCAAGGTTGCTTAGAGCCTCCTGCACAGGAAAGGGAAGAGACAACGTTTGACAGAGAATATATGACAGACCTCTAAGCACAACTCAGACATAGGCCCAAGTAAGTAAAGCATGCTTAATTGTAAACAGCGGCAATTCCAAAATCGGGAATATGAGCATCCTATCAGGTGTGATGTATTTACCTGTAATGCATTGTAATCTCTCGTGAAAGGCACCAAGTGCTCCCAAAGTGATGAGAAAGCCACCAACGCTGTGAACTCCAAGCGGTAATTTGCAGCCATGTGTTCAAACAACATAGTGAGTCCATGGACAGCCAAGTTCTTCCTCTGGAACTCCTCGCTGCCATCCAATGACACTGGTCGCGTCATGGACAATGACACGTCCATTAAGACAACAGTTGGCATCGTTCACTCTTTCAATTGTTTCCTAAAACCAGAAATGGACTCAGAGGAACCTCCAACGTATTCCCACTGCAAGGAAAAACGGAATGGATGGAATGATGGGAAAGACCGTACTGTTTGACCAACAACACACATATCTCCCTACTTGTGACATGTTTAATAGCCGTTTAATACCAGTTGTGGTTCCTTGAAGGCATGCTAAAAAAAAGTTTATATTAATTAAGTTAGTTAGGTTACATCATTTTTTTTTAAATGTTAGCACCAGTACAAAGAGAGATAGAACAGCACGTAACGTGGCCACATTCATGTTAATTCCTGAAAAACAAGGAGGGTTGATAGCTAAGCGGAAAGCACACTGGTAAACACTGTATCGTTAATAACTTCACGTTGTATTTTGTATCCTGAGACTCTGAAAACAAGACTGAGAAGCTGCTACTGGCAGCTAACGTTGGCTAACTTATAGCATGGTGTAGCATTTGAGTTACCAAAGAAAAATGCACGAATGATGAAACCTTTCCTGCACTATTTAATTTTGTAAAAGAACCGCAATAAAATAACATTGGAAATTAATTGTACAGTATTAAAAAAAAAGCATACATGCCTATCGATGTTTCAATCACCATTAAGGATTGGTGTTGTGCACAACTACTTCCGTCCGGGTGAGAACAGTGTTTTCAGGTTCAATAGTTCCTTGCTGGAAGCCGAGTCGCCATAACATCGCGACACCAGAATCTCCTACTACATAGGAGAGGAGAGTCGCCATAACGTCATATTCTTATGTAGGATAAATACACGATACAAAATAATCTGGGGATTATACAAAAGTCTTTGGTGCAATGCCCTTTGGAGTCTCTGTTCCAAAGAGATATTACTACATTACCTATGTGATTTCATATTGGAATCAATTTGTAGATGATATGTATGGAAGCAGGCCTGGTTTCTGCCTAATTGATACTTAATCACCAATAAAGTTAAGGAAATTTCTTTTAAACTCATTCATAAATTCTATCCAGCTAAAAACTATGTTACATTTTTTTAAGGCAGACATGTGAACCATAGTTTCTGTTATAGATGTCCAGAAACTTTATGTGCATTTATTTTGGCATTGCCCAATTGTGAAGAATTTCTGGCGAAACCTGTGCTTTCATTACTGGAAATATTGATGAAAGTTTTATTTTACTTTGGAAGAATATATTGTTTGGTTTCCCGGAAAATAATACACAGAAAAACATTTATGTGTACATGATAAATCTTAATGGCCAAATTCCATATCCATACATTTAAATTTACAGGTAAGAAAGCATGCTTTATTGCCTTTACCAAAGAGTTCAAGCAATATTTATTCAATTCAACACTCTCTAAAACAAAAAACAATTAAAACTGTGTAACAGTGTGTACTATGTTTTTATATAGATCTTTATCCCCCCTAGCGTTAAACTGTAGCATTAAAAAGTGTACATTTTCTTATTATGTGTACCCTTTTGTACATGTATATATTTGTATTTATATATATTTTTGTTTACAGATTTATTGTTGATTTTTTATATGCCATGCTTATTTTATTTCATTCTCTAGTTGGCATTTTTCCTATTTTGTACTGCAACCTCCATTGTGTACCACAGCTGTGTGCAAAATAATTGACAAATGTCATTAATGTCCTTATTTTAATATGCCACAGACCTATGCACAACATAAGGTTAAAAGTATGGTTCATATTGAGAGAGGCTAAACATTATATTTACCCTTACAACTCAATTTTTTATGTCATTCAAAAAAATGCATTAAAAAGTCTTGTCAAGTGATTACTTTGTAGTCTCAGTCTTAGGTTTCATTAAAAAAAACATAGACTACAATAATCTATCTTAGTAGTATTAGGCTAAAACAGCAGTTTTATTTTGCTTCAAATGATATATTTTAAATGACTAGGGTAGGCACAAAATAAAGTGAGAGTGAGACAATGGACATAATCCTCTTAGAAGACTTCAGGTATTAGGTATTATGCTGATCCATGGTGAAGACTTGTCCTGCGGTGTGTCCTACATAACCCTCTGGTCACTGGCAACCGTTTGGACTCTCATTTGTGCCAGTGTACCCAGCTGTGCATATTCTATTCCCTGATATTTCAAAATACACACAGTCAAAGGTAAGCTTTTGCCCCTAATTACTTTTGATTCTTTTAAATGTGTTTGTTTGTTTGTTTGTTTGTTTGTTTGTTTGTTTGTTTGTTTGTTTTGCTCATTATCTGTTTTTTATGTATGTTATATATTTTCTGGTTTTAGGTTTTCTCTGTGCTGTTGCTGTTGTAGCGTTTTGATGTTTTTTGGTGTTTGTGCATTTCTGTCAATTGTTTACGGAAAACCACAAACTTACCAGGTATGCAGTCATAACAATTTTCACCTGGGCTCCCTGTCAGTACTATGACAGACATTTATATTTGAAGTGCATTGCTGTCACAGACACTTATGTCCTACTGTCTGAATCATTGAAATGCAGCCAAACATCAATTATTAACATGCTACTTACAGCTTTCCTGGTTTCATTTAATTTATGATGCTTCTTTTCATTGACCATAGGCTGGGCTTTCCAATGAGCAAGGACATGACATGAATCAAATGGGTTGGATTCTTGAGTTCTACTACCCCATGGTCTTCTGGGGAGAAAGCTGGACTTGCCCTCTACCACTGCCCATTCATGCAACCTAATTCTCCATAGCCAACATCACCATTACCTTGAAGGAAAATGTATTGTACACGAAGGAAGCGACTCCAGCTGAGTCGGGTTCTGTTCCTTCTTTCTGGGGTCTTCCTTTGTACCCTCTACCAACTATCCATCAGTGCCAGGCCGTCTGAGCCTTGGTCAATGCCTCAGATTGGAGAGGATCCTGCAGAGGGATCGACAGAGGAGGTTGAGGAGGCTGCAACGGAGACTCAGGGGCTGGAGGAACCCATCACCGCAAAACACAATTTAGAGCTCACAGATCAAACAACGTCAACGGTGCATATGACACGTCAATCAGAAACAAATTCAAATTTTACATCCACCGCTACCGAGGCTCCTCTGTCAACGACAACAAACCGGACTATTGTGCACTGTATTTATGTGGAACCCCAGCCTCCAGAGGAGACAACTGCACCGCCGCTGACCCCTCCAGTACACACTACCACTCCTGCCTTCCCCGATGAAACCCCTCACATGCAGGGTGAATACCCCTATGACATCTTCTCTGTGGAAGACCGCCGAAGAGGCTGGGTGATCCTTCACATCTTCGGGATGATGTACATGTTTGTGTCCCTTGCAATTGTGTGTGATGAGTTCTTCGTTCCTGCTCTGGGGGTAATCACAGACAAGTTAGCCATCTCTGACGACGTGGCAGGGGCCACTTTCATGGCTGCCGGAGGCTCCGCCCCTGAGCTTTTCACCTCCTTGATCGGGGTCTTCATTGCACATAGCAATGTGGGCATCGGCACCATAGTGGGCTCGGCAGTTTTCAACATTTTGTTTGTGATCGGGATGTGTGCTTTGTTTTCTCGGGAAATGCTGCATTTGACTTGGTGGCCGCTTTTCAGAGACGTATCGTTCTACATCTTTGACCTCATTTTGCTCATCATCTTCTTCTTGGATAATGTCATAATGTGGTGGGAGAGCATGATGTTGGTAGGCGGTTACACTCTCTATGTGTGTTTTATGAAATACAATGTAGAAATAGAACGGGCCTTCAAGACCCAACTCCACAAACACAAGAGCGTTATTAAAGTCATCGCTGTGGTGGAGCCTGATAAGGTATGTATTGCTGTGAGTGAGTTCAAATGGATTCAAAAATGTACAATGTATAATCACTTAGAAATGTATAAACACTTATATTGTCACAGCTTTGCCCAATTGTGAAGCAAGCCCTCTGTCAGATCATTTATTTTCCACAGAGCAGTCAGCATCAAGGAAACAGGTTGCAAATCTTCAGACTCAGGTTGCATAAATACATAATAATGAGCAAAGTTGCGTGTTACAGCCTTGATACGGTTTACACTTGAGTAAAGCACCAAAAAAGTTCCAAAGGAAACAAATTAACATATTTGCAGAGCAATATATGAATATAGTTCTCTTTGATGAGTTGAATTATGGAAAATAAGGAAAACGGTTTGATCATTCCTGAGCCATTTTGCTACACGTTCTCTGATGCTAAGCACAACCCCAAGGCAGTGTGGGGTAATATTAGAACAGACCTTTGCAATTCTGCCAGGACATCTCTACTCCCACCTGTGGTATTTATGTGCAAATCATAGAAAAAGAGTGGGATGATTCCCACCTAGGCCTTGGAGAACCAAAGCCGATCACGCACAGCAACCCATAATCCTTTGAGGTGTTACTGTGCTGCACAAATTGTGGCATCAACATATACTGTGTTTAACCCTGGTAAATGTAATTGAGGCTTAATGTATACGAAGTGGGTAAAGCTATTCATGTTTGCTCAGGGGTATTTGTTGAGCTGGATACAGTGAGGTAACTGGGTTCCCAAGGACCATTATTTTTTTCTGTGGCAAATACTATTACACATCATACCCAATCATATTATAGTGTTCCTGTTTAATTTTAATGACGTGAAGGATAGTTTTACATGTCATGTGACAACATGTTGGTTACTGGCATGCATGCATATGCAGAAGAAATCCCTATAGCAAAATACAAAATAAACAGTGTGTCATAATAATACTATCTTGGTCTAACTCTGTACCACTACCACTACACAGGAGAATGGGGAAAGTGACGATTCTGGTCGTCCTGTTGCAGAGGACACGAATCGGTTAAAGGTATGTTTGGTAGTCCAAACAACAAACCAAACAAAAAACAAAACAAACAAAAACTAAACAAAACACTATACAGACTTACCCTGGATATTTTACATTGTATATTAATATATCTCTAATCCCATTGCTATCTAATATTATGTTAAATAGTGTCACTTCAGTAAAATGACTTCAGCACTTCTGGCTGACACGTGAATGCACTTGTCAAACACAATACCTGGAAGCCTAATTCATAACGTGACAAGATTATGAATTATGTGTCACCGTCATTGTAAATGACCATTGAGCCTATCCCCATCTCTCTCCCCAGAAACCATCCCTTCAACGAGGGGGAAGTTCAGCCTCTTTACACAACAGCACCATGAGAAACACTATCTTCCAACTAATGATCCACACATTAGACCCTCTGGGACAGAGTAAGTATCTTCTTGTCATAATGACAGACCTCATGGCCCTAATGACTACAGTTATTTTCTGTGTACCTTGAAAAGTGTTGTCATAGTGAGGGTCTGGTGACATCGTCCTTCCCTTTGTAAAATGGATTAACAAAGTGTTCCAAACGAAGGCAGCACTAAGTCCAGATTGATACTAAGCAGATAAATACCTACTGCAGTCTATGGAGTGATTCACTTGTACAGTGCAATATTAAAAGGTTCCTGTAATGAAATGAACTCTGGCTGTATTTTTATTGAAGTCACTACAAAGCTTTTCTTTAAACACAATGAAAAAGCAGAAAGCATTTTTTATTATACTAGAGGCAAAAGTATAAATGTTTTCATTTATCTTGGAAGAGTTAACAAATACAGGTTCATCTGCCCAATCTATTAATTATAGTATACAGTAGCCAGCTGGAGAATGTGGTGATAGACAGACATGTTGTCTAGAGAGGTCATCTTTATGCTGTACTTATAATGTACTCTGATGATCATCCTAGGAACCTACAGGTGAACGTTTATATTGCAGTCCTTTCTGGTAGTCTTAAGCAGTGTCGCTGTGTGATGACCTGGTGTGTCCCTGTTTCTCTGGCTGAGGCCCTGGGCTCTGGCTTGCTAAGTTCTTAGGCCACCGCTCAGCAACACACTGCACTGCACTAACAGAGTAATCTGCTTTTGATTGAGCTTATAAAAGCTGGCTTGCAGCCAGTAGCCCCTGCTGTACCAACCCAATCCCTTTATTGCAATATAGCAATCGTTCATTCAAGCACATGGAGACCACTGGTCGTAAGGGTATGCATCAAAGTCACAGTGATCGACATCTTTAACTCACCTTTTACATTAACAATTGACTATCATATTAAAAGACAAAGGATTTGTGCCATAGGGCATAATGACAATACTCTTTGATAAGCTGAGGACGGTAAAAGGAAAATTTAAAAGGCTTTGAATGTGATATCAAGATGTCTACTTGCAAAAAGGGTGTCTTAATCCTCTCAGTGTATACCCTTTATCCATATCTACCACTGTGGTAAGTTATGCTTGTTTAATATTAGTGTATTAATAATTACCCAGGCAATAACATAAACAATAATTTAAGTGGGAATTAACATAATGGCAGTTTAGTGCAAATGTACAGGCACGGAAAGGTAGAGGAAGATGTTTTTGTACATTGTTATGTAATGAGCGCATTCTCTCCAAGTCTCCAGTACGTATGTGGTCATCATATTGCTATTCTGTATTGCAATAATGATTATATCGCTGCCCTTGTTTTTGTTGTGGTATATTAGACATTATGTTGCTGTTTATTCCTATTTCCTTTTGATGTAAAAAAGAGTGTCCTCTGTACCATACCAATGTAAAAGTATACATTGAGTAATCAAATATAGAATTTTGTTTCTGCTTGCATGTTTAATTGTAGGGACATTTAGATATTATAAGACTGAGACTCAAGCCAAAACTGAAGGTAAAATTTAAGGATGCAATGGTCATCCACTGAGTTACTCCCACTGAAAAAGGTGTGTGAGTCTGCTGTTGTTGTCAAAGCGTGCTCCGCCATCACAATGACCATCCACTGACAATGATCCGGACCTTCATTAAATAGGTAGACCCAGATTCCAGATCCCAGATCCCAAATCCCAGATCCTGATCTAAGTGCCTCTGCTTACCATTTGTAGGATATAAAGAACAATCAGAAACCTGCAGTCTTAACTGGGAACTGTATTATAATAATGTGGAAAATATATAATCTTCTCTCATGCTGGTCTAATCTGCCACAGGCAGATCTGTAAGTCATCAACTCAATACAATTTATTTCACCTCATACGAGTCCTATTGCAGTGTTGCAGTGTTGTGTGTCCATTAGTAACCACGTGTTGTCGGTTGGCCCAGCAGCTGTAACTGTGGTGAGTTCTGGATGCCAGGTATTGCAGGAGACCGTGCAGCCAGTAGTCTATGCTATTGTCCTCTAAATAACGCTCTGTTCCAATCTGCTCCACCATGCGAATTGAAAAGGAGACATATAGGGTCCAGTAGGTACTGTACTGTAAGTACAGGAAGATAAACAGGCCCGTGCGTTGCATGTCCTGTGTTGTCGAGATCGGACAAGAAAATGTTAATTAACACTGAAATCCTTGTTGATAAATGACTAGGTAAGACGTGATGGAAATATACCTGATTTTTCTTCACATTTATTTTTTTTTTAATGTTCAGGGGGAAAAGCTGAGCAGCCAAAAGAGCCAGAGGTTGCCCCAGCGAAGGAAGCTGAAAAGAAAGAACAGCCAGAGGAAAAGAAGGTATTCACCAACTACTGTATGTCCTGGTGGTCGAAAAGCACAGAAGTGAATTTTTGGTTCCTGTCTATGTAAAAGTCAATGTACAACTTAGGCTGTGTTGCAGCAATGAGGCTGTACTGTTGAATTAACCTCCTAATGTTACTTGTTCACCTTTTGTTTGGCTTTGTTTTTATCTCCCTTACTGTCTTTTACCGTGCTGTCGTTCCCCCACCCGTTTCCTAGGAGGAAGCTCCGGCAGCAGACGGTGGCTCCCAAGGGGGCCCAGGAGGCTCCGGCGACGACGGCGACGACGACGACGACGACAGCGAGGAGGAAAGCGAGGAGGAAAGCGACGACGACGAGGAGGAGGAGGAGGAGGAGGAAGAGGAGGAGGTGGAGGAGCCAGAAGAGGAAGAAGAAATCGATGAGCCTCTGTCTTTAGCGTGGCCAGACACACCACGTAAACAAGCCACCTACCTCTTCCTTCTACCCATAGTCTTCCCCCTGTGGCTTACAGTTCCTGATGTCCGCAACCCTGTAAGTTCCAGACACAAGTCTCAAAGCAGCACTTCAGTTGTATCCAAACGTCTCAATATTATGTTTTCGGTGCATTTTATGTTTGTACTATAGCTATCCAGAAAATTCTTTGCAGCGACCTTCCTGGGCTCTATTCTGTGGATCGCGGTCTTCTCCTACCTCATGGTGTGGTGGGCCCATCAGGTCTGTTACAGTAGGGGCCTGTAATTCTTGTAGAACTTAGCAAAAGCAAATTCCAGCTCTTATGCTCGCATCATCTGTTGTAAAAAGATAAGTTAAATGCTTCTCATGTAGTATTGCCTTGTTGGGTGATTATTGTGCACGCAGGCATGCTAGGCTGTATTCATTTGAAAATAGCTTCCCCGCAGGTTGGCGTAAACAGAGCGCAGTATGCTCACAGATGTATAGATGACACATGATGTATTTATTTATTTAGATCTCAGAAATGAGGCTTGTGTCAGGTTTCACAATGTGCTTTGCATTCTTGTGAATATCTCCCTGACTGAGTGAATGTGTACTGAAGTCCTGTTGAGTGTGTGTCTCGAATCACGCAGGTTTAGAATAGCTCAAGAAGTCAAACATCGAGAGCGGGTATTCTGTCTGAACACTAGTGTGCCCTCCTAGGTGGGTGAAACCATTGGTATCTCAGAGGAGATCATGGGCCTGACCATTCTGGCTGCTGGGACCTCCATTCCTGATCTAATTACCAGTGTGATTGTGGCACGTAAAGGTCTGGGGGACATGGCTGTTTCCAGCTCTGTGGGCAGTAACATCTTTGACATCACCGTGGGGTGAGCTCCTTTTGGATGTATCACAGTGGGAAAAAAAAAATTGAACACTGATATAAAGTGTTCACAGTTCACGGATTTCATTCTCTCTTGTTCTTTCTATAGTCTACCAATTCCATGGCTCCTGTACTCGGCCTCCAATGATTTCGCTCCGGTGCAGGTCAGCAGCAATGGGCTCTTCTGCGCCATTGTTCTGCTTTTCCTCATGCTCCTCTTTGTCATCATCTCTATTGCCTCCTGTAAGTGGAAGATGAACAAATTGCTGGGTTCCACTATGTTCCTGCTGTACTTTATCTTCTTGGTACTTAGCGTGATGCTCGAAGATCGCATCATTATCTGCCCCGTATCTATCTGAATGGGTAAATAAGAGCCTTTTTGACCCCACGAATTGTCTCCACGTACGACCCGAAACAGCACTATTAATCTGTATGTGTATTGATCTTGTGGGTCTGGATATCTCTGTGCAGCTAGCTCCTGCAGTTGCTCTGCATTGGTGACAACATTGGGGTCAGCAGCAATGCACATACTGTATGGCAAGGTTTTTTTTAGAACTCATTACATACATACATCATGTTAGTCATGATGGAAGCTATGAAGGGACATTTGCATTGCACCATTTGTAAAGAAATACCTTAAAGAAGAGTAGTAATACAACAGTGTAGATAGTTCAGTTATATATAATCATAGCACCGTAGTAACAGAATTAATACTAAGAGGAGAAAACATTCCACATAGTGGAATTTGAAATCTACTATATGTGCATATCTCAAGTAGAGGTTTCTACTTGTTGATTTTGTATAATATGTAAGTATACTACCATTTTTTTTTAACATCATCTTTGCAAACCTAACATCCGCTTGTTCGAACTAACTGTGCTTGACAACGCACAATAGCTTTTTTTTTTTTTTAAAGAATATGTTAGGCACAGCTGTTTGGAAAAAAATCAATTGCTATGACCATAAACATCCATAGAATAAGTGTGTTTATTCATAAATGAAAACAAACAGTAGATCCAGTCAGGCAGAAAACTAATTTCTTTTATGTAAAAATTATACAAATTAGTATTTGTGTTACAAAGGAAAAATAATACTTCAGAAACATTGTTTAAATTGACCAACAGTGTAAACAACATATAAACATCAAATAATGTTTTGGTCATCAGTGTTTTATAGCCATTGGTTACAAGATGGTGGTCACATAGGTTTGAAACACAGTCTTACATGCTGTGAGTCAAGTGGTAAATTCTAAACACGCAGCCTCAGTTAATCCGCTATTTATATATCATAACTAGCATGTTTTTGAAGTCCATCAATAATAAGCTGTGGCACTGCATGATACTACAAACAGACTTGAATGCAGGCAGGTTTTGTCAGTTAATAGTATAAGACAATATTTACATTGTGAAACATCAGACTTAATTCCATTCATCATTGGCCTTGGGTCAATGCTGTTGCTCAAACTAAACATGTTCAACGAAACAATTAAATGATTATTTCATATGCTTAGTGCAAAAATGATCTGGTAAACTGGTATATGTTCAAAGAGAACATTTGTTTGTGATGAACTATAACCTCTTTTTTAGTAATCAGTTTTATAGTTTGTGATGTGGTTAAAATGTCCTTTGCAAAAGGTAACTTAAAACAGTGCATTGGGTTTGTGGGTTTAACTGAAAATTACACTATTCAACAAAGACCATAAGGAAATTTACAGAAAATATAAAATACTTTGTACATTTTTATAACTACATGAATGTACTAATAAATTAATTTGTTTATGAAAATATTGTGTTGATTAAACCAATAAAAACATTTATTTTCACTTTTTGTTTAGTTCTCTACCATTGGTATGATTGTACTCTTTTGAAAGAAACCTATCCTTGGTGGTCCCATACAACACATTAACCATACAGAATAATCATCACATTATAAAAGGTATTGCTTAAAAAAAGTATTAATAAATCATAGTAATATTCCCTTTTGGGTAAGTTGTTTTGGTTCGTCATCTTCATGGTTTATACAAAAAGGATTAATGAATAAAAGTTGTGCACATAGAATAACTGAGTATTCCCTTCTCGACTCAGAAAAGAATATCATTTTTAAAAGTCATTCATGTTCATACCGTCTAGTTTAGTTTATTCCAGCATGTGAATATTCCCCTGCCAGGCTTATAGGGTGCAGATGAGGAAGAATCTCTTTGTTTCAGTTTACTGCATTTACCAGTCGTCAGCCATTACAGTAAGTACTGTAGCCTGTACTCATCATAGCCTGCTGTACCGTAACGTAATGTAAGTTTCAATAAAAATGGCAAGAGCTTGTCTTGTCAAAGTGCTTTGTAAAAAATGAACATCTAATAGCAAATACCTGCTGTACACGCTCAATAACCCTCCCGACACGGTCACCAGGACCACTGTGGTATTTAGACAACATCACTGTACGCTTACTTTTTGACATACTCAAAGCTTCAACAAAAATAAGGTTATAAAATAGACTGTATAATAACAATACAAACATTTACTATAGTTATAATATACTGAAAATACAGAGGATTCTCTAAATACTTACAAACACAAGGCCTGTCACACCGCACCTCTCAGTTTTAACATTGTAAAGGTAACTCGTAGCTGCTTTAAGTGTCACTTTCCTCATTGTGCTTAAAAGCTGGCCCCATCGCCATGGGGGCTGGTCAGTCAGGTGAGCTAGTCCTGAGTCTGAAGCGCAGTCTGAAACGTAAAAGCAGCACCAACAGTCGCGGTGGTTCAAAGAGAGTCGACGATGTGGCAGACGAAAGATAGGAGGCGGAGTTCAAAGACTGGGCTCCCCAAAAGTCCTCCTGCACTCCATGACCCCTGCTCCAGGGGGCCGGTCACAGTTGTGTGTCAGCTTAACCTGGCTGGGCGTTAGGCGGTCATATGCCAGCTTGTACTCACGATCAAATGCGTCTACAACAATGGAGTAAAGCAGCCGGTTAAACAGAAACGAAAATTAATCTTAATTAAAATAGCATCCTCAGCGTACTTCCTTCCAATTAAATGTTCTTAATCTATTAGCCTAAAGTGGCGTGGCTGTTTCTAATAAGCGGGCTAAAGTCTACGCTTCTAATCAGAGAAAAAAAAAACAACAGACTTTCCAGCTTTTAAACTTACCGATATTAATATTGCTCTTGCCCAAAGAAACCAGAGCTAGGAACAGTATATCTCGGTACAGGCTCCTTTTGATGAGAAGGCAAAGGAAGTAATTAGACATTCACTTTATATCATATTTCCCATGGTATTAGACTAAAAAAAAAAACCTCCCTCTCTTTCTTCTGTCCTCACCTCTGTCTGCTAAAACCCATCTCCGGCCCAAGGAGCTGAATGATCTGGCTCATGGGCTGGTAGACATCGCTCTTCTTAATGCTCCTCACGATACCCTGTAGAAGCTCTACCGTGAAGAGCTGGCCCTCTTCACACAGCCCGGAGCGCACTAGGGAGTTAGCACCTGCAGAGGGAGACAGAGGGCGCAAGAGATAAGTCACTCTGATCAAAGCAAAATGATCTCTCATCATTTAAAGTGCACTCTGAAAGTACAGCATTGCCATGGGGGCACTGGTAGTAGCATACAGTAGTTGAATTATACATGAGTTGCAGTTATTACAAATTCAATATTTCACTTACACGTAACCTTGATATCACTTGCTAGCACTGGGATTTCACTAAATGTGGTTTTACTATACGAAAAAACTGAAATCTTCTATCTTAATGTGCCATTGTAAATACTGTAGTCCATTTGTAACTCACAGTGTGTGTTCCACAGAACATAGCAGGGCTGAACTTGGTCTTGGTGCAACTTCAGGTTGTCCCACATAATCCTCACTAAGACTTGTTTACTGTCCTCAGATGATACACTCTGAGGAGTCTAAACGGGTGAAAAACACGGGAGATTAAACCATTATTCCATTTCTTAATAGGAGGAATTCACTTAAAAACTAACTTCACGGTGTTGGTTACGCTCACCCGTGTCAGTTGAATCCCAGTTGAAGTTTTTAAATCCACATAATATTGACGGTGTTAAAAGATGATTCAGCGGGCCGAACGGCTCATGCTGCATAATCCAAGGGTTCTGTAGCCAAACGATTGCACGAACGAGTCCAAAAAGCATATTTCCTTCAGTATTTAGCCTCTTTTTGCCTTCACAGAGGAAATATGCTTTTTGGACTCTGCAATTGTTTGGCTACGGAACACTTGGATTATGCAGCATAAGCTGTTTTGGGATATTTGATGGTCATTTGTATGCCGTTTTGAACTCTGGACAAACTAACAATGGGCCCTGACTCAGCCCGCTGAATTGGCTTCTAATGCTGTCAATATTATGTGGATTTAAAAACTTCAATTGGGATTTGACTGACATGCGGGAGAGAAACCAACACTGTGAAGTTAGTTTATACGTGAACTTCTCCTTTAACATGGAGTTGATAACATAATAGCTGTATAGCTAATGGATCAACATACAGAAATTATAGATGGTTGATCTGAATAGAAACCCATGTCTGTTTACCTGGCCTCCATGGCTACTGTGTTGGGATGCAAGGATCAGGGCTGGCAGGTTACTAGGCAGCTCTAGCCTTCGGAAGTACCACATAAGGTTCCAGAAGACAATTGGGTGTTGGTCAACGACGCTGGGGGAGGAGAGCACCTGGTCGCCCTCGTTCACCAGCAGGCTCTCCAGCTCCTTCCACAGAACCAGAGGGCTCAGATAGGGCACGGTCACTGGGGCACAGACGGAGGGCTGGGCTGAGCCCGGGCCGGTGCTGCCACTGCTGTCTTGTTGTCGTGGGGGAGCTCCAGAAGACTGAGTTGCGCAGAGCTTTGCGGACATTTTGGCCTCGGGACTGAGCGACGGAGACGTGTCCTCCTCAGTAACAGGATTACTTTCCTCACAGGTCCTGAGAGGGGGGGAGACAGGGTGGATCTGATTAAAGAGGCCACGGGGATTGAAGACGTTTGTATGTCTTTGTCTGCGCCCGTGTGTGGGTGCGCGACAGAGTGCGAGACACTACACCGCAGACAACCCGGCAACGCGGTTGTACGGCGGAGATCCTTTCCGTACCCGTCAGGATCAGTGACATTAAATCTCATATAGTGAACCCTGAAATAATGAATGAAATAATACGTCGATGAAGTGAAACATTCACTGTGAGCGTGTTTGTTCACGTGCGCATTCGCACGTGTCTGCGTCAGTCAATCCGTCTGTCCCCGCTGCCAAAGAGCATTTACCTGCCGAGCGGTCTCAGATCCTTGATCTCCACGTTGAGGAAGGGCAGGAAGGGCGTGCCACAGAAGGGACAGGTGCTGTTGAGGTTGGAGTCATTTGCTGTCCAGCCAGCCATGATCTCCTCATCATACACCAGACAGTCACAGGTCTTACACAGGGAGCAGCTGGACATCAGCACCTACGTAACACACCAGCACCGGGGGAAACAGGAGACACAAAGCAGCGGCGTGTGAGCTTCCTGGACTGGACCCTAATTTCATTAGTCACATATATTAATCACACAAAGATTATATAATATCTTTAATCTCTTTTTTTTAATGAGACTCACCTCTATGGTGTAATTGTGACAGAGATGGAAGCGGGTGGTGTCAGTGGAGTCCGGCGTGTGAGGAGCTCTGGAGGGAGGCGCCAAGCCGCCTACATACGTCGCAGAATCACACAGTCACACATACAAATACATAACCGACATTTAACACAACTACCAAAACCCACGGCTGTCATAAATACTTATTTGACTGAAATTATTTGATGATGACTCGAATGAAACTTAGCCAAAACCCAATTCCCCGAAGTCTGACGTGTGTTTGAGCATGTGTATGTGCATGTGCTGTATGTGTGTGTGTGTGTGTGTTAGTCTGCACACGTGTGCGTGTTCATGAATTTGTGTTTAGAGTACGACTGGTGACTGACTGATGAGTGCCTACGCATCGAATCAACCTTAATGTTTGCTGGCCTACTTTCCCACAGCATGCTCACCCAGCTCTCTGGGTACTAAGCCCTACTCTGCTCTAAATTTAGTTCAGCAAGAAATATTCTGCCGTGTAACCAGATTAGAGGTGCAGTTAAAAAAAACAATCTAACATGAATGACCTTATATTTTCATGCTTTCAGATGCTTCATAAACATTGCAGACTGCTTTAAACGGCTTTATATTGTATTATTCACCCAAGCTAATCTCTTCAAAATTCCCGACACGTATAAGTTAACCCAAAACGAGCGGCTTTATTCCAAAAAAGAATAACAGTATTGATTATCGAAAAGTGTTAATTAAAGACACGATGCCGGGGGAACGTTGTACAGACCGGAGAAGGAGTTGTGTCTGAACACCCTGTTGGGGGTGCTGGGGCTGTCCAGGGCGGCGCGGCCCCCGGCCGGGCTCCTCCGGAGGCGGGACACGCTGCCGTGCTGGGGGGAGGTGAAGCCGTCCGGGTCCAAAAAGGCGTCGGCGTCCAAGAGGGAGGCGCAGTCTGGCTCCCCTGAGGTCATGGAGGAAACGCTAATCTGGTCACAGTTGGCATCCTGTAGGAGCAGAGGAGGAGGAGGCAGACAGATGAGAGATAAAGCGGCAAAGCCTGTCATCGCATAAACCGGGCCAAGAACTGTCCCGGCGGATACTGCCAAATTGCTAGACCTCGGAGCATCGTAGACATCATCAAAGGGGAATATTGGTTTGTGAGTCACAGCGCGCTACCAACCTGTGTCAGTGACGTCTGGGAGGACAGGCGAGAGTAGAGGCGGCTGGCCTTCTCAGCCACGCCCTTCCCTGCTAACAGGACGCTGCTCTTGAAGATGTCCAGAGTCGGGGTGAACAGCGACTCCATGGAGAAGGAGGAGGTGGAGGGGGTAGGCGACGAGGGGGAGACCAGGGAGGAGGGCCTCTCCCTGCTAGAGACGCCCAGAGGGAGAGACGGGGAGGTCCTGAGGCGCTCCTTAGGTTTGACCGGAAGAGGGAGGTGTGTGTGGGAGCGGAGGAGGG
>OMKK01029534.1:5357-18816 GCA_900302305.1 Polymixia japonica | reverse complement strand
TAGTGGGGCGCGTGTGACCCCGGGGAACATGCTTCTTTTTTTTGCTTTACTAGAATAAAGTGTAATTGCACATCCACTACAGCAGGTGGCAGTGGCGCTCTCATTGTCAGAGTGTGCGCACGCACGGAGTATTAGCTCTATGGTGCTCTATGCGCGAGAGCACAGCAGAGCGAGAGATAGCAAGTGCAGTGAAAAAACCCTCAAGAGACACCATGGAGAAATATTTAACAGGGATGAAAAGAAAGGCGGAGATAGGCGGAGATAATGAGTCAAATGAAAAAAGTCTCCCGAAAGCTAAAATAAGAAAATATGACGAAGCGTATGTAGCGCTTGACTTCACTGTGACTACGGTGGGAGACGAGGAAAGACCGGAATTTCAGGCAAATTGATGCACTTTTCTGTTACAGACTAAAAAACAATGTTAATAAAGTTATTCTTTGTTGTAAGTTGATCTATATTTCTTTTTGTTTTCTTTAATGTTAATAAGGATACAATGTACAGAGGTGTACTTATAACAATTTTATAGACAAATAATACTATTTATAGTTGTGGCGGAGAGGGGGGGGGGGGCGCGAAATGTTTTCTTCTTCCTAGGGGGGCGTAACAGAAAATAATTGAGAAGCACTGCCCTAAGCTGTCTACCTGTCCCAGAACCAACAACGTTTACTGGTGACCCTTTAAAGTTCATATCCTTTATGGCTCTCATTGACCAGAAACCCCTCCTAGTTAATGAAAAAAATGCTCTATCAAAAGAGTTATCTTGCTGGAGAGGCACACAAGGCTGTGGAAGGATTCTTTTACCGAAACTCAGAGGATGCTTGTCAGGGCGCCTGGGCAGTCCTACAAGATAGATATGGATGTCCATTCATTGTCCAAAGGGCCTTCAGAGACAAGCTTGTGAAGTGGCCCAAGATAGCCAGAAATTATCCTGTTGCACTCAGAGAGTTTGCAGTTTTCCTTCAAGGTTGTGTTGAGGCCATTCCTCATGTTAAGGGCTTGGTCATCCTAAATGATTGTGAGGGAAATCACAAGCTCCTTAAAAACTGCCTGAGTGGATGGTGTGCAGATGGGGTCGTATTATTGTGGAAGAGTTAGACAAATCTGGAGGGTATCCAAGTTTTGCACACTTCACAAAGTTTATGCAAACAGAAGCGAGAATAGCTTGTAATCCAATTGGCTCCCCTCTCCTGATGAACATTAAACCCACAGATGAGAAGTTTCCAAAGAGAGCCAAGGCACATGAAAAACTCCACCTCAAGGACACTGGAAAACTCAAAGCCACCTTGCTTAGTCTGTAAAGTCAGTATTGTCTGTAAAGAGGACACACATGGTGTTGCTAAGTGTCCAACCTTTGCAGCAAAGACTACGGATGAGAAGAAAGCCTTCATTCATGAAAATCACCTTTGCTTCGGATGCTTGAGAAAGGGGCACACTACCAAGGAGCGTAAAAGGCGACACACCTGCAGCACATGTGGTCGACGTCATCCAACCTGCTTGCACATAGAGAGACCTGTGGTCTTGTAATGGCCAAGGCAAGGGTTGCACCTACGAAGATCACAAACATCCCAAGATTGGAACTGAAAATTGATGAAGAATTCTTCTGGACTGCATTTCAGGTAGTGCTGGCTTACATCAACAATGAAGCATGGAGGTTCCATGTGTTTATGGCAAACCGTGTTCAACTGATAATAGAGAATACAGAGCCAAATTAATGGCACTATGTTGACACAGCACAAAACCTGGCTGACCATGCCTCTAGAGGTCTTAATGCAACAGACATCTCTTCAGCCAGCTGGTTATCAGGGCCAAAGTTTCTATGGGAACAAGAGGTGCTCCCAACACCTAAGCCCTCAACTGAGCTGCTTGTTGGTGACCCAGAAGTTAAATCAATTCAAGTATTTGCAACCCAGATCAGTGAGCAGAAGGATGTTCTAAGCCGCCTGAGCTGGTTTTCCACCTGGACAATGCTCGTTATGGTGGTTGCAAGAATCAAGAGATTAGGGTCTAAACCAAAAAATCATGGCAAGCTTGTCACTGTCGAAGAACGTAGAAGGGCTGCTGAAGTGGTGATTAAGCTTGTCCAGCAGCAAGCCTTCCCTCAAGAGCTAAGCTTCAATGGGACAGTCTTCCAAATTCAAGTCCTCTTCTTCGCCTCAACCCCATTCTGAACGGGGGACTTCTTCACATTGGTGGAAGACTTAAAGGGTCAACCCTCAGTCAAGAGCTAAAACACCCCATCATTCTACCAAAAGACAGCCACATCACCAAGCTGATTCTGTCTCACTACCATGCCAAGATTTGCCATCAGGGCAGAAGTCAAACCCTAATGGAAGTCCGAGCCAATGGATTTTGGGCCATTGGTGGGAGCAAATCAGTCGCGAAGTTGATACACAGATGTGTACAATGCCAGAAGCACAGACGACCAGCTGAAGATTAACAAATGTCTCCAGAGAATGTTGCGAAATTCTGCGGAATGGATTGCTTCAGCCCATTAGTTGTCAAGCAGGGTCGCAAAGAGTGCAAGAGATATGGACTTATCTTCACATGCCTGTCCTCTCGAGCAGTCCATATTGAAATGATTGAAGCTAACATGGGCTGACGTATAGAAGCTGGAGCCTTTCCGCATCTCCTTCCTGCTGAGGGCCATCTATGACACCCTTCCAACACCAGTGAACCTGCACAGGTGGGGCATTAGGGAGGACCCGCTGTGCAGGCTCTGCGGGCAAAAGGGCACCATGGCACATATCCTATCGGGATGTAAGACCGCTCTGACCCAGGGCAGATAGGGATGGCACCATGATAAAGTACTGGCCGTGCTCGCTGACATTCTAGAGCAGGAGAGAACCAGGAAACTAAAGAAATCAAATCAAGAACAAGCTGCCATCTGCTATAACATTCGTCAAGGAAGGAGCAAAGCCAACAGTACCCAATAAAACCTCTTCTGCATTCAGCCCAAGCATATGGGAGCTAAGGGTAGACCTGAAAAGGAGGCTCCAATTCCCAGATGTTATCCACACCACCTTGAGATCCGATGCAGTCATGTTCTCCACCAAAGGGAAGAAGATCATCCTAGTTGAGCTGACTGCCGAGGGAAGAGGGGTGCGAGGAAGCGTTTGAGAGGAAATCTGCCCACTACAGAGAGCTGGTGCAGGACTGCAGAGACAGAGGCTGGCAGACATGGCTGTACCCGGTCAAGGTAGGGTGCAGAGGATTCCCGGCCCAGTCAGTCTGGAAGCTGCTGACAGCAATGGGACTGACGGGGAGAGAAAGAAAGAAAGCGGTGCACAGACTGGGGGAGGCAGCAGAGAGAGCCTCCTGTTGGATATGGAGTAAGAGGGAGGAGTTAAGCTGGAAGCCAGGAGGGAATGAGCAGTGACTTGGCCACCACTGCTGATCCGCCAACAGGAGAATGTTATGGTGAAGGGTTGAAACACTCAATGACTGTTGGTAACCATCTGATGACATGACCTCCTGGCCAAGGCTGCAGTCATTATGTAATGACTGAAGGAGAAGCATCCTTGGATGGATATGAACACAAATGCTCAAAGATATGTCCACGGACTCTTTCATCAACGCCTTACGGTGCTTTATCAGCCTTAGAGCAGTTGTTTGCCAGCTGCACTGCGATCAGGGTATACATTTTGTGGGAGCTAAAAATGAGTTCAAAGAAGCTCTCGATCAATTAGAAGCCCTCGCAATGTGATACCAAGGCGCTGGAAGCCTTCCTGGCAGATAAACAGTGCGAGTTCATTTTCAATGCTCCTTCAGCAAGTCATGCAGGCGGTGTCTGGGAGCGGCAAATTCAGACCATCAGTAATGCGCTGAATGTCACAATCGCTCAGTGTCCAGACAGACTAGATGATGCCTCCCTTAGAAGGCTGTTCTATGAAGCTATGGCCTTTGTTAATCATCGCCCATTAAACGTTGATGGAGTCAATGATCCCATGGCACCAGAGCCCCCGACTCCAAACCACCTCATCCTGATGAAATCTAAAGTTGTTTTACCGCCTCCTGGAAAGTTTGTGAAAGAGCATATGTACACTGCAAAAAGGTGGCACAGAGTACAATATCTGATTGAACAGTTCTGGAGTCGGTGGAAGAAAGAATACCTCTTGAATGCTTCCTTAACCCTTGTGCAACCCTCAGGCATTTTTGTACATTTTTCTCAATTATTTTTTTAATTTGGTGATCATTTTGGCTGTGTTTCAGCTTGTGGCTTGAATTTTTGTAGGAACGTTTCTTTTTAGTCAAATTTTTTAAATCCAGTGTTTTTTTTTTACATGTCATTTATACTCTAGTTATGCATTTTGCACCCTCTGGACACCTTCGTGGCCAAAAATGTACACGCCCAAACAACTGCTATTAAATCATCATACATCAATATTTTTTGCTGCTTTTTTTTACATAGATCTCTTAAACCACTTCATACCTACACAAAACTACCAAACATTAAATAATTTTCAGGATTTTAACCCTTTAAATGTCAGTTGAATTATTTGAATGATTCATTTTTTATTACAAAAAACCACAAAAAATGAATTTTTTTCCATATAATAAATATTAGGCGGATGGGGCTTCGGTGGTGATTAGAGTCTTGGATATGTCAAAGATTAGCAACAAAATTGATTTGATTGCATTAGTATTTTTTATGTAATTCCAGATACTCCCTCTGGACACCTTCGTGGCCAAAAATGCCCCATTGACTTCCATTGAAACCACATTTTTTCGTCTCACTGCCATTACAGTATAAAACCATGCATTCTGTAATGTCAGCATTTCATTTTGAAGAAAAGTAGTGATATTTGACATTTTTATTGTATTCCACCAGTTTCAACCGTTTTCTCATTGTAGGCCGATGCACGAAATTCTTGTATTTTTGCCAGTCATATTATGGAGCCATGTGACCCAAGAGTGATTTGTTTGTGTGTGTGTGAAATAATTTTTAAATCAACATCTGATTCATCAATGTGAACATTTATTGTGCAAACTTCAACAACAAAAGAGAACACAACAGAATCTGCGAGGTCAGCAACAGTGGTCTGTAACTCCACCACCATGGCAGTCCTTTCTCCGCATGATCTCTGAGGACACCATGGAGTTCCCCAGCTCCTGTAAGAACAACCTCCGTCTGTATTTTCTTTGCTGGTTCCAGGAGGGATCCACAGCAGTGAACAGCACGAAAGCATTGAAGGCGGAAATATCGATGCAATTGAAGAAGAGGACAAGAGGCCACCTAAGGGCCCTTCAGCACTCCTACAACTGTAGGTGCTGACCACCTACAAACGACCAAGAAAAAAAAAAGAATATAAATAAATAAATGTCCTTCCTCATCACTCACAAGTATTTTATATAATTAATTCTTTATATAAATGCAAGAAATAGAATAGGTCTAATGAAT
Source organism: Polymixia japonica (assembly GCA_900302305.1). Lineage (NCBI taxonomy): Eukaryota > Metazoa > Chordata > Actinopteri > Polymixiiformes > Polymixiidae > Polymixia > Polymixia japonica. The sequence goes on along the minus strand of OMKK01029534.1, from coordinate 13,418 downwards.
GATAAGCAATCATAATAAATACATATTTATCTCAAACAAACACGTGAAATCAGTGAGAATAAATAGACTAAGTCTGGAATCAATTCATATGGTAATAAAAGCATACAATCACATACCTTGTCAAGATTGTCCACGCCACCAGGATCCTCAGTGTCCTCTCCACTTTCAGAGGAAGTGTCAAACAGAAGTGGAGGACTCCAGCAAGGATTCTGTGTCAGACTCCCCGTCAAAGCTTGTGGCCTCTTCAGATGAGTCCTGCAGCTCGCTGGCAGATAAAGGCTGCATGACCCTTTCTAAAGCCTCTTCTGCACAGAAATGCCTCTTCATTTTAGCTTCTCTCCTGCTTCAGGTCTTTCTCCTTCTCTGCTCACTAATGAAATGACCCCTCAGCCAAGCTGCATGTTTTTCATTGGCTGTGAAAGCAGCCAGATGCATATACAAACTAACAGTTGTTTTTGAGTACAGCAAAGCAGGAGGCCATGTTTTTACTCGAGCACCTCTTCAAAGACATCCCTCAAAAGATGCCCTTTTTTTCACCCCTGAAATGATCAGTGCATGTTTACAGATTCACACACTCTCTCACACACGCACGCACGCGCACACACACACACACACTCCATAATATGACAAAAATACAAAAAAGAATTTCGTGCATCGGCCTACAATGGGAAAACGGTTGAATCTGGTGGAATACAGTAAAAATGTCAATTATCACTACTTTTCTTCAAAATGAAATGCTGACATTACAGAATGCATGGTTTTATACTGTAATGGAAGTGAGACGAAAAAATGTGGTTTCAATGGAAGTCAATGGGGCATTTTTGGCCACGAAGGTGTCCAGAGGGAGTATCTGGAATTACATAAAAAATACTAATGCAATCAAATCAATTTTGTTGCGAATCTTTGACATATCCAAGACTCTAATCACCACCGAAGCCCCATCCGCCTAATATTTATTATTTGGATTATTATGGAAAAAAATGCATTTTTTGTGTTTTTTTTGTAAAAAATAACAAATATTTCAAATAATTAAATTTGGCATTTGAAGGGTTAAAATCCTGAAAATTATTTAATGTTTGGTAGTATTGAGTAGGCTTGAAGTGGTTTAAGAGATTTATGAAAAAAAAGCAGAAATAAATATTGATGTATGATGATTTAATAGCAGTTTATTTGTGCGTGTACATTTTTGTCACGAAGGTGTCCAACGTCATTTTTGTTTGAGGAGGGCACAAGGGTTAAGCTATAATATATTTATGAAACCATTACTGGTAGTGCTTCTGTACAACAGTCATCAATTTAACTGATTCTTTTTTTTTTTTTCATTACGCGTCAATCCAGTATCTACTCTTCCTGAACAGCAAAACATCACTCACTTCTCACACTTCCCCTGCAGCAGGAAGTATCCACTGAGGCAGCTCTCACACTTGTCCCCCACGCTGTTGTTCTGGCAGCTCACACACACCGCGTTCTCCTCCGTGGGACCCTCCGAAACCCAGTTCTGTATCTGCGAAAAGGAGAAGATGAGACGCGGGCGACTGCAACTCAATAACGGTCGTGCCGTCGAAAGAAACGAAGGTCGTACCCTAAACGGCGGACCGACCGTCCACATACGTTTCCCTTAATTAAGGAGAATCTCATGAGAGTCCAACAAGCCAAAGAACACGCTTGAAAAGCGAGGAGATGCCGGACACTTACGCTCACGGTGTCCAGAGGGTAGAGACGGGTGTTTTCTAGGGCCTTATTGTGTTCGTCCCGGGACAGACACACGGCGCTGTTTCCTCTGCAGAACTCCCGACACGGACGACAATTTCCCCCGCCCTTGGCAGAGCCCACGAAAAGAGGCTTGCACTTCTCGCAGTGCTTTCCCTGGGGAGACGGAGAACCCGTGGCAGTCAGCGTACGTCAGATCACGGACCGGTAAACAAAGCGCACGTGCGCGCGTTCCTCGTCTACTCACTATGGTGTTATTGTGGCACTCCAAGCACACGTCCGGTTTGTTCACGCCGGCGCAGTTGCTGTGCTTGTTGCAGCTGCACTGGGAGGAGCAGTTCTCCCCCACGAAGCCGAAGTGACACTGGCAGACTCCCGGGGAGACGCATGTCCCGTTCACGCAGCCCTGCGCGCACACCGGCTCACACTGGCCCGAAACGCTGGACGGAGGGAGGACAAACGTCACAAAAGCAAAAGAAACGGCCGAGGTTTGTGATTGACTGCATCTATCATGGCCTTTTGAAGGAGCTGACTGGTGACCTTACCTGCTGAGTATGTAGCCATGTTTGCAGGTGCAGTGGTAGCCCTGGGGCAGGTCATGGCAGTCCTGGGTGCTGTTGCAGTGGTGGTGGCTGTTGGCACACTCGTCCTCCTCCGGACAGTGAAGGAAAGACCAGCTGCTGTTTCTCAAGGGGCACACTCCCTCGCTCACACCTGGGAGACACCGGGATCAAGGAAGATGAGTGAAAGAGGGACTTAAAGGCACAGAATTAGTAATAATTCAATAATTCAACACTGGCCAGTTCACACCCTGTGAATCTCATCCCCTTCCTTAGCGAGTGTGTCTTCGGCGTCCAGACTTGGGGCCATATCTTACCATCGAGCCCTCCCTGCAGGCAACGCCCAGCCCCGTTCCCCCCGCGGGCAGCACACCATCCACACTGGGGCCTGGCAATGCACTGGGAGCACTGGGTGAGCTGGGAACACTGGGGGGAGCAGGAGTCTCCTCCGGACAGCAGACGACCGCACTGGCCCGCCTCACAGCGCAGGGGTACGAAAGACGGACTCATACACTAGAGGGGAAGACAGAGAGGTTGAGAGTCCTTAGACTCTTGGAGATACCGGTCATTTAAAAAAATACAAATAAATAAAAACTCTGTCAAGCTCAAAGTTACCAGTCCTACCTGCTGCAGAGCCATGCTCCACACACAGTGCTGCCAGCCTCCGTCAGAGCCCCGGGAGCCCAGGCAGAGGCTGCAGTTGTGGAGGCTGTGGCAGGGGGGAGGGCAGGGCAGAGGTGGGGATGACTCCACCTGCATGGGGGACACGTTGAGCAGGGCGTAGCTGAAACACGTCCAGTCGTAGGTGGGGTTCACACTCAGGATGCGCCTGGTCTCGCCTGGGGGGGATCCCAGTACAGTCAAGGGGTTAAAACAGGCCGGGTTTTTTTTTGTCATTGTAAGCTTTCCAGGATATTGGAACCCTTCATTGGAAAAAAAGCCCCGAGTCTTGATTACTAAAACTAAACCACAACGTCAGCAACCCTTACTTTTTAGTGTGGCTGCACAATGATGGACAAAATTATAGTATTTTTATATTTTTATAGTATTGCTAGGTACTGAGATCAGTACTATTAACCCAATTATTAGTCTTGATAATTTCTGGAGCAAAATTATTTCACCATTTTGCATCTTCTATCAACATCTGAACTATTTTCAACTACAAGGGAAGATCTTTGCAGATATTCCAACAGTCTATCTTTGTCAATTGCGAAAACTAAAATCGTGAGATACAATTACACAGGATCAGTTGTGAAGCCCTGCTCTTTTCACCACGCATACAGACTAAACTGACAATAAAGAGAGCATCGGCTTCGTTTCAATAGCCTCTTCCAAGTCTACCATACACACCTGTGCGTTTGAACTGGCGGGTCCACATGCATTTCCCCGAGGCGGTGCACTTGGGGCAGTCAGAAGCTTCGCAGCTGGTCTCAGTGCAGTTGCTGGACAGGAAGATCTCCCTCTGGTTGATCCTACAGTCGTGTTCCGACGTACAGCTGACAGAGCTGCTGATGCACGCCCCCTCTGGACAGTTGGTGCACCACTTACACTGCAGGGCAGGCTGGGAGATTCAATAAATAAATAAAAAATAAAAAAAATCTTTTTTTAAACGGCTGGTATCTCGTCTGTCTTGGTGGTGGTGGTGGGGGTGTTGGCGTGCGTTCCTGCGTTACCTGTGACGGGCTGGAGAAGGTCTTGGGGTGTCTGGCCAGACACTCGCTGCAGGTCTTCAGTCTGCGACACTGGTCAGGCTGACGAGGGGTGGGAGAGCAGGGAGACAGGCCAGTGGAGCATCCCATTCTGATGGCGAGGAGAAGAGAGGGGTTAGCGGGTCTGTCGATGCACATGTACGACCTCCAACTCAAAAGGTGCGGTACGCGGTCGCCCGGGGGCCCGTACCTTTCGGCGGTGTCGGAGGAGGCGCAGGCGCCGCTACACCAGACGCAGCTGCCGGTGGTGGTGTTGCAGGCCTCTGGCGTGGGCAGCAAGGCACAGGGGTCAGAGGGCACGGCCAGAGTCAAGAGGCGGCCCAGCGTGACCCCGTTGAAGCCTCCCGACAGGAAGAGACGTCCGCCCCAGCTCGTCATGGCCAGAGACACCGAGCGGTTAACCGGCTCGCCCACAGCCGAAGCTGAGAGAAGGTGATGAAGGGGAAAAAGACGAGATCGTACAAAATCCATTTTATTACATTTACATGAATTGCCGTTTCGTTTTACCAAAGCCACAGACACGAGGCAGCTACCTGGCTGTATCCAGGTGTTACAGTTGATCTGGTAGAGAGACACCGAGTTGCTGTAGTCCTCCTCTTCCGTCCTCCCTCCTACAACCACCATGGTGTCTTTGATCAGAGCTGCCGCGTGGAAGAACCGGGACAGAGGCTGACGAGAGAGGAAGAGAGGATATATGAGAACCCCACAGCACAGCCTTGTATTCCTGCCAGTTCAATATTCCAACTATTTTATGGGCCTTTTCACTGAAGGATCAGGGAGCGGATTAGGAGCTGCCTACCTTGTTGCCCTGTGAGGGGACCAGCAGGGACCAGGTGAGGTTGGGGTAGTACAGGCTGTAGAGCTCTCCCGAAGGCTCCACCGTCTCCACGTGGAAGCGGTAGCCTCCGAAGACGTAGAGGGCGTCGGTCTGCTCGTGGTACACTGCTGTGTGGCCATACAGACCTGCAGGAAGAGAGAGAAAAAAAAAAAAAACCTAGTCAGTCAGGGTACAACATAGACAGTCAAGTTCGAAATGCATCAGATGCGTCAATCAGAACTTTAAAATACATTCAACATGGCACCGCAGATCTATTTATTTTGGCATCTCGAAACGCCATAATCTACAGTTAATATTGCAATTACATGTAGCTCAAACTTAGTCAGTTCATAAGCCAGGTAGTTATTAGTCAGGTAAAAACTATGTTACATCTGTTAACAAGCCAAGTCGTATAGTTGTTTGAGACCTGTAGGGGGTGTGCCAGTGTGCGGGGCGATGGTCCAGTTCCCAGACTGGGGGCTGAACTCTAGCAGGTGGTGGTTGAAGCCATTGTCTGGAGAGTAACCTCCAATCAGCAGCACAGAGGAGTCCCGGCGCACTGTCAGAGTGTGGCCTGCCACCGGGGGCAGCACTGAGCTCTACAACAGGAAGAAGTCAAGTACTTTGATTAGAGATAGCTTACTTTTTTATTTCCAATACATTCAATTGCCGTGATAGAACAAGTTCTAACCTTGTATTCTCTCCAGACTAAACTGCTGAGGTTGAGACTCCAGGTATCCATGGCAACACCCTTCTGAGTGACCCCGCCCACAACCAGCATGAAGTTGTGACTGGCTCCGTGGCCGCCAGGGAGAGGCTCAACTTGGGTCAACAGTGCGGAGGCATGGTGATAGCGAGGGGTGGGTGCAGAACCTTCTTCTGCCGAGCTCGTTAACATCTGGGTCCATAGCCGCTCTGACACAGAATATCTAAACCAACCAGTTACCAGAGGTGAGCTCGCAAACGGGCGGGTTATTACGCAACGTGACAATACCATTTAAAACCGGACTTCGTAAAAAGCTCCTCCGCTCTATGTTATGATTTCCAGTCACATTCTCCTACCTGTAGATGTTCCCCAGGATGCCCTGTGAGAGAGAAAGTCCTCCGTACATCCAGAGGTTCCCCTGGGGTCCAGACACCAGTGAGTGGCCCATCCTGTGGAGGAACCTGTGGGCCTGGTTCTGCGGAGCAGAAGTGACACTAACAAATGTTACAGCGATCACAGGGAAGGTTCAAAACTATGATATCTGCGCGGAAGCGATGCAATGCACGGTTGTTGATTATCGTATGCGGATGTATGTATATCCACGTTACGTTCCTACCACTGTGAGTTGCGTGTCCAGGAGTGTTTCCCACACCAGGCTGCTGGAGTCCAGAGGAGCAGAGCAGTCTGAGCCAGCCCAACCGTCTGAGCACACACAAACCCCCAGAGACTGAGACAAACAAAGGATCTGGATTAGCATTCTAGGCATAGAGAAGGCCGTACCCTCGGGGTTCCTACATCTTTTATTACAATTTCTTTTTTTCCAGACTTTACCACTGGTAAAGACTTTTGGCCTGGTAATACGGCCGTCAATAAGACCCTGTTTTTCTACATCTTAAAATTATTTCGCATAATATCACAGTATGTTGAATGACCGAGAGTGTGCAACTATAGAAAATCATTGTAATGTAATTAGTTGTGTAACAAGAAACAGTATTTTCCCATACTTCCCTTCCCCGGAAATTCCCTTTTCAGTCCTGTAAATTAACTAATTTCCAGACCTGTGTAAGAAACCATGTACTCTGAGAAGAACGCGCGTACACTCGAAAGACTGAACCCAACACACACACTCCTCATTATAAACTGCGACCATTCTTACTGTGTTACAAGATCCCCTTTCCTCCGCCAGTCCGCAGTCCTGGGGACAGACGGGCCGGTCACAGTGGGGCCCTCCGTAACCCTGGGGACACTGGCACAGACCTCCCTGGCACTGAGCCCCGCCCTGGCACACCGGCGCTCCGTCATCAGCCCCGTCAGAGCTCTGGTGACACCGCCGCACCCAGAAGGAAGCGTTGAAGCCCTGGGGTCTGTTTGAGGAGACGTTGGCCTCAAAGTAGACCGAGATCACACCTGGTGGTAAGGAGGGAGGAGGTGGAAGGTTGTGAATTCAAATGTTTACTATAAACTGCTATCTACAAAATGATGATTTTACTTCATTAGTGAGTGAAGAAGTCATGTGCTGTGATGTCAGTGCTATAAATTTAATTGTCAAATCGGAAGGGTTACCTGAAGTGGCCTCGACGGTGATTGGCTGGGTCCGCGTGGTCCCACAAAACGCTCCAATCAGGTTGTGGTCTGAATGTACCACTCCATTACCCAGGAAACGAGGAAGACCGTCGAACACGTAGACATAGGAGCTCTGCAGGACAGACGGGAGGCATTTTAGGAATACCGATAACATCCATATTTATATACAGGTACGGTTGTGATGATACAGCACAATATACAGATACATGCTCATACAAATTTTCCAACAATATGACAGCCTTTTGTTTCTTTCACTGATAAAAGTAATAAAACTATGCTTCCTGAGTGGTGTATACTAATAAAAAATATTATTATTATTACTAAGAATTAAAAACGCTAAAACTCACAGCACACTGTGTGTGGGAGTCCGGGTGCAGAGTGAGGGCTACAGGGGGGCACAGCTGGCCGGCCATGCACGGCGCCAGGTTTTCAGTCACAGACAGGACCCACAGGCAGTGAGAGAGGCCGCCTCTTCCCCCGGTGCCACCTCGCCAGCCCAGAGAAGAAGAGAGAGGCAGAGGGGAGGAGGAAGTGGAGGACAGCAGCACAGAACGGCCCTGACACTGGCGGAAGCATGTGCCGTTGTTGCTGAGGGAGACAGAACGTTTTTTTTTAATACTCCATTTTCAATCCCTCAACATCGTACTCTTGACATCCACTCTTAATTTGAGAACAGATATGAAAACAACGCTCTATAGGGAAGATCTTCTTACCTGGGGTCTCCGTAGTAGCCAGGCAGGCAGGACTCGCAGTGCGGGCCCTGAGTGTTGTGTGTGCAGTAGCACTGGCCCGTCTGGTTGTGACAGTAGCCCTGGACCGGGTCCCCGTGGCCATTACACTCGCAGGGCACGCAGCCCCCGCCGTCAGCCAGGGCCGAACCAAAGCTACCGGGACGACAGTGCTCACAGTGGGGGCCCGTTGTCCAGTCTGAGGAGGCAAAGGGGACCGAATAAGACGGGCAAAGAAAGAACAGAA
>OMKK01029532.1:0-11308 GCA_900302305.1 Polymixia japonica | reverse complement strand
ACGGCCGTTGTTTCTCAGAGGTGAATTCCTCAGTTGCTGATCAGAAACAAATGTCTCATTAAACTGTCATAATTGATCAATTGATTCTTTTAAACCGGTGTAATTTCTGCTCGCACAGCTGCTAATTTGACCTAATCAATTTCAAGTCAGGAAATGACTTGGAAGGTTTGAAAAGCAGTATAAGCTTGGCCACGCTATGTATATGTTTACCCCAAGTCTGTCACGTCGTATAAAGTCAGGAGCGCGCCAATGGTTTACATCACGTCACTTCGCTGTACGGGTCAGGAGGCCAACACTAAACACAATCAATGAAGGGCTCTCTTGCCGCGGCCTCCAGGACACGCTGTGGCGAGGGCCCTCGGTGCTTATTTGAGTGTGTCTACGAACTTGTCACCCCACTGGAGTCACTATTAGCGTGTAAAAATAAATGGAAACTAATTTGCCAAAGAGGGAGCGAAAGTACCAGCACATGGCGCGCGACCCCCGTGACCCCCCGGGGGGGTGGGGGTTACGACGAACCTGCCCCCGGTCCTGCCGGTTCTGTTTGTTGCTCCTAGCCCTCTAACAGTTTACAGAGCCGAGGCCTGGTTATGCAGTGTGCTTCCCAGTTTTCACAGATGGGCAGACAGCTGAGGCGTGGCCAACACACATTCTCTGGTAGCTCAACCGTGTCCCAGTGACAGCCACTCCATGCTCTGTGCTGAGCGAGGCCCATGTGGACTTGTAAAAACAGACAACAGTGCCAAAAGTCTTGAGGCTCCAACACCAACACTGCTCTTTATACTTGTTGCTTTAAAAAATTGGAATCAGCACTTTTTTTTTAATGGATATTCATGATATACATACACACTGATATACATACACACTGATATACATACACACTGATATACATACACACTGATATACATACACACTGATATACATACACACTGATATACATACACACTGATATACATACACACTGATATACATACACACTGATATACATACACACTGATATACATACACACTGATATACATACACACTGATATACATACACACTGATATACATACACACTGATATACATACACACTGATATACATACACACTGATATACATACACACTGATATACATACACACTGATATACATACACACTGATATACATACACACTGATATACATACACACTGCGATAATTAATCTCAAGCTGCATCACTGCATAAACATGTTTGATGATTTCTTCCTGACGTTTTTGTGGAAACGATTGCCGTGCAAAGTGTTCCTATAAAAATATATGGATAGTTTATACAATTTTTTTTTATTCAAATGCTAAAACAATGATTGAAAGGAAGTTAAATGGATTTACTGAAATAAGTAAAGATAACTTCATATTCTAGATTTCAAAATCATTGTTTATCTTTGGGCTACATTCTTGTGACTTGGCCAGACGACGGACTGCAGGCCAACCGATGTAAAACATGTCAATCAATTTCGTAGAGAAATAGGAAGATTGAGGATGAAAATGAGAAACGCAGCCAGAGTAAAAATGAAGGCTTTTGAAGGCGATGTTCTGTCTCAAGGCTATGCCATACAAAACCCCAGGTCCTGCAAGACCAAAGGAAGAAAAGCATTAATAGTATTATGATAAATAAAACTCATATGAGGATGCCAGAGAGGCAGCCAAAAATCACAATGTGGTTGTATATATTAACTGTATATGAGAATAAACATGTTACTTTTGCACCACAGTGACCTTTTTGGGCAAAACAGATTCCTTACTTGTTTTACTCTTTCATTCTTTTTCTTAACTTAACAGTTATTTTTGTCATGTGATATGATGCTGTTGGGCCATGACAGACATTTTAGGGTAAACGACAAACTGGAGCCCTATTTTTTTTAAGAAAGACTTGTCAGCTGCATTATGTGATCAATAATCAATATCCTTTATTTAACCAGGTAAAAAGTCTCATTGAGATTAAAATCTCTTTTTCAAGAGCGACCTGGCTGTGATGCCGCTGATTTTAAAATTCAAAGAAATGGTCAGTTGATATAAATAACACAGAGACATAATCACAAGCACAGTTTGTTTTTTTTTGTGTGGAAAAGGAAGTTCTTGTCCCACTGAATTACTGCCTGGGAGGTCACAGGTACATGTCTTCCAAAACAAAAAAGATCATAAAAAGGTCAAAAGGTCTTTTCTAGCCAGTTTGTGTGTTTACCACTTTCAAGCTTCAGTTGTGTTCAAAAACAAAAGGTTTTCTTTGAAGCAGACGCAAACTTGTATCGCTATGAAATGTAAAAACGTGCGTCTGCTTAAGTTCGTGGCTGGTCAAGCAAAAAACAGGTATGAGGAAGGCTGTAGGTCTGTTTTATTACTACAGTCAGAGTCATAATCTTGTCTTGTCTTTAACAACATTTCCATTATTTTGCCCAAAAAATTGTGCTAACATCCCCACCCGTCATTTCGGGACCAAGATAATTTGTGAGCCTATCTCCTACATTGACGCTACATTGATGTAGTAGTGAAAACGAGAAATACCCTGACACTTAAACTACTACTTCATTAGGTCATACAACATTTCTCATAAGTCTTCCTAATGATGCAGCTGTGCCAGGATTCCATGATTTCTGTGGTCTATCTGAGAGCGTAGAAAATATACACACCCAGCCAGACCCTCCAAACAGATAATGAAGAGCGGATGTGTGCAGGGGAATCTTGTATATCATCTATGGCTTGTCTATCACACCACACTGCGTTGGACATTTCATACTCCGTTGGAAACCGGCCAACCTTTCCGCACCAGATCAGACCCATGCTGTTCTCGACATGCTAGCTCTTTTTCTCTCTCTTCCTCGCTCCCTATTTCTGCTACGGTGAGGGAAAGTACTAAGCACCTTCATATGCTGTGCTCCAGTTGCCAAGAAAGCTCTCAACACATGGAGATTGGCCCAGAAAGATGGGCTCTCCGGGGCTGCTCGAGTCCCAGTTCGTCTGTCAGTGCCACTTTTCAGGACCCACTGAACACCTTTCTGTCTTAAAATCCCAAACAGAAGAGGAGGAGGATGGGTAGAATTGATACACATCCCCGTGACCGTACGAGTGTCTCCTGGGAGGTCCCCCCCCTCCCCCCTCCCCCATGACATGTACAGTAATATGGCGTAGTCGAGTGGACCAGCTTGGGAGAGTAAACTGAACCATCTCCTTGGCCATGCCACACTGGGAACATGAGATGATAAATCAGCTGTCCCGTTCACCTCTGACCCACGATATGCTTTTGATTACAGTAATAAAGTGTCCTTCAGGGGATTACAACAGTAAATGGCAATAAATCCATGTCAGAGCCAACTGTCAACTGTATCTAAAAAAGGAGTCTTAATGACTGACTCATTCTCGGCGTGTAGCGTCCCTGGAATTTTAGCTAGCTCAGAATGGACTCTATATGGAGACGTAGGCTGAATTCTGCCTTTTTGGCCGATCACCAATATGGCTCCTGACCTCCAAAGAATTATGTAGTCATGATAAGTGATTTGAACAGAGCAAAACCATGGACCAGACGTAAATAAAAGGAAAACTCTCACAGATCTCCAATCATTCCACTTTGGCTCTGCGATCTCCAATTACAGCTTCTCAATCAAAAATTCAGATAAATTTGTGGGAAACTGGCTGCTTTTGTTAGTGTTGTGCAAGTTACAAAAATGTGAACAAATGAGGGCTACAAATACTTTTCACAGAAAGAGGTGAAAAGCTAAGGGTTGTACAAAAAGTTGCCCTGTTTCTGCCTTTAAGTGTGCCATAAAAACTCCCTCCAGTGGCCTTTAGTGTGAAAACACAATATTTGCTGAGAGTGATTCTAACCTTGATCCCAGTTCCTAGCTATCAGCTGTGCACCAAGGTGCCACCCTGACTCCACGGTTCGTGGTTTTGTGCCCCAGTAGTGTTACACTGGCTACAGTAGAGCGCTCTTTATGAAGACGGTGAAGGGCAAACAAATAAAGAACAGGAGGGGAGAGTGGTGCTGGGAAAAGCAGCCAGCACCCAATCTGTATGAAAGGGCAGCCAAGGGCCACTGGCCTATTAATAACTCCAACAACTACAGAGGAAAAGGGAAGAGGTGTGTGTGTGTGTGTGTGTGTGTGTGTGTAAAATAGACAGCTGTGTGTTTGTCTGTTTGTGCGTGTGTGTGTGTGTGTGTACAAGCAAGAAAGATCGGAAAAGTTATATTTTCTGGTTTCTTTCCAAGTATTATGAGTAGAAATATCCCATGCATAGCAATACAGCTAGTCTCAGAATTCTTGCGCAGTGATTGTGTTCCAAGATGTCACTCTTGGTTTGCTGAGCTTGCTTGGAGTAGAACTTGGAGCTGTTGGCATGGTAACAGGGAAAGACGTTGAAAACGATGCAGTTTTGATGTACAATGAAAACAGACACTCAGAGGGATCATGTGACTGTGCCCTGAGGTGAGGTACCTGAGACAGAGATGGAGACGGATTACTTTTAATATTTGAGGACTATGCAGGGGTTAAACTATGTACTCTGGATAAACTATAGAAGGTGAATGTTTGAACATTAGGGATGTACCAATACCCATATTAGTTATCAGATGTCGGGCCGATACCGGCCTAAAACAGGGTAGCAGTATCAGAGAATTTCCCCAAAGCTAAAATGGGATAAAGTTCTCTCGAACAGAGAAGTGGATTACATCTTGATCGCTTTTGTCCAACGAAACTAATGGTCTGAGTCTATCCTGTTTAGTAAAAGTAATGGATCAGATCGGTACTCGGTGTTGGCTCATGTTTAAAGCTTAGCACTCAGGATTGGCAGCAAAAAAGTGGTACTGTGCATCCCTAATTAAAATAAAAACATTTGAAAATAGGAAAACATTTAGGCAATGTTCAAATCGGTCACATATTTTCTTATCTTGACTGTAGATTCACTACATCACTCAGTGTTTCTAATTCTTTTGTTTTATTCATCAAATAGGTCAATAAAGTTCTTCAGCACTAATACGTGTAACGTCATCCGTTCAATCACTTCATAGTTGATCAGACGATATGGATGATTGTCCATGGATAATAGGTCCACTAATGTTTAGCGAAATCCCATAATATCACTAAACTGAATATTTTAATCTTGTTAATAAAAATAAAAGTACATGTGCGGAATCAACCGGAGGACAGCGGTAGCTGGAGGTCCATTTCATGGTGACATCAAACGTTTGGAACCAACCCCCCTGTTGGGACGCATCACAAACAAAACAAGCAAACCAACAAAAAAAACAGTAGTAAGGAATCCTGTTGGTTTATAACTGCCTGAGAATGCAAACAAGATTTTCCATGAAGCTGTGGTGATTGTTTCTCTAAACCCCCCCAGATTATGGAGATAGCGAGACTAAGCTGAGGAATATGTTGGGCACCAGTTGTAGCGCTGCTCTGGAGCAATCATTTCGGGGGTTGAGGAGGTAAGAGGATAGCGTATGCTTGCACGTACGCGAGTGTAAAAAAATAAAAACAATATGGCCCCCTTTCAACTTGAGCATTAGCCCCGTGCAAGTTTCAACAAATGTCCTCCAAGGACCGTTTTTGACCGACCCTCCTTACTGACGCGACGTGACAACTCGATTGGACAGAATGACGACAGGTGACGACAGATGATCCTCAAAGTGTTTTAACTTTTCTGCTCGGAGTGCATGTTGTCCCATTTAACTGAATGAAAACCAGCTTGGTAAAAATCCTCTGTGTGAACTAGGGATGCAAATTTTGCCAATTCTTTCTGACCGTTAACCGAGCCTTATTAATCGGTTAATTACTGTTAGGTAATTACCTAATTACTGACAGGCCTAATTACTGACAGGCTTAAAATCCATAAAAGGGCGACATGGGCTGTTGATATCTTGAGACGTTCTGACTGACAGAGCAATACAGAGTGTTTTACATAGTGTCTGCATCGTGCACACCCTCGGAGTAGGACTTCTGGGAGACCTACAGTAGGTACCTGTTGTTGAACAGCACGGTGGACGTGCACACGCTTCCCCTCTGGGCGCACCGACCTTGCCCAGTGCTCCAGTGCAGGTAGTGGACTGTCTGTCCCGTGCGTTGGATAATGAGCTGTCACTCAAGAGTGTGACTACGCTAAACCGATCTCGCTGGTTCGGCTACGGTCGCCATTCTGGCATCAGGCTCCGACCAGGTGCGCAGAGTTACTAGCTCAGTCATTCCCACCTCACAAGGCAAGTTATGCGTTGTTACAACAGAACGAGACATAGCTGTCCATCTTTACCGGCATGTTTCCTTTGTAGTCCTGGGCGACTTGGTGAACGGAGCTGTTGCCAGAGGCCTGAATTAGGTCCAATAAATTGGCAGGCTGAAGCCTTCCCCACTCCATGTGTTTTCGGAAACTTTATAAGACCGTCTTGTTGTGCCACAGGAGCTGATTCCAGGAAATGGTAGGGCCCTCCATGAATGTCTTCCAGCCTGTACTTAGTAAGGGAGGTGCAGCGTCTCCAACTTCCAGGATCCAGCTGGTTACTGATAATGAGACATGGCTGCTTGGATTCCAAGTTGGTTAACGTGACCAGACAGGCCAGGGAGGCCGGATGAGAATCGAACAATGCCGTCTGGCTTGTCATGTTAGGGGCCTCAGATTTCTATTGACTGTGTATTACCAGTATTTCCAGTTAGCTAATGTGTTTTTTATTAGGATTTGTTTTCTCTTGTCATATACAGTTGGGTCCAAAAGTCTGAGTCCACTACCAAGATCTGTTTGTTTTCATCGTTCATCAAAAACTAACAAAAAAATATTTACTCAGTTGATATAACTGAAGCCAAATCCCATCATTTTTTACTAACACAAGTCAAAACATGTCGCTAATATTTATAGGAAGTCAGAATTTCTTGGTAATTTGGTATGTCCACTTTTTTAGAACTAAACCAGAATTAACCAGAATTTGAGAATCCACATTATTCCAGAACTCTTTGAGAGAATTCCAGAGGTTGTCCTGTGATGTTACAGTATGTTTCACCTTTCTCTTTTCAAATATTCCCAGAGATGTTCAATGGGGTTTAAGTCAACATTCCTCGCTCTTCCTTGGACTTCAAATAGTCCTGGCAAAGCTTTGATGTGTATTTCGGAACATTGTCCTGCTGGAAAATGAATCCTCCTCCAGACATCTTTAAGCCAGAAGGGATGACATGTCTCTGTGGAATAGAGAGGTACTTCTCTTTGGTCAGTGTGTAGCTGGTCCTGTGCAAGTCTCCACGACTCCAGAATAGGTGAAACAGCCCCAAAACTGAATGTTGCCGCCACCATGTTTGACTGTAGGTTTTATGCTTTATTCAGACTTACTGGAATAAACTTTAACATTAACAAAACAGAAATTGTGCCAAATGTTCCACTATGCATGAATGAACACCTAACGTATCTTGGACGTCCACCGGTTTGATGAAAAGGTAACTGTAAAAGTGAGGGTGGAGAATGGAGTCCACCTGAACAAACGTTTCCCTCGCTGCAGCTCAGTAATGACCTGCGCGTTGTTGTTGTTGCCCTGCGAGAACAGATGCAATTATGCAAACGTTATGCGGTCGTCAGGACGACTGGCCGCACATAACACAGCGCACTCACCAACAAACACATCTGAACAATTTGAACTTTTGCCTTAAGAGTTTAAAAGGTCAGACATTGTCAGTAGAAGACGTATGTGTTCCTCCCGGAGACGGCGGCCCTGTTCCTGGGCAGTTACGTTGTTGGTGTGTCAAGCATTTTCCGTGGCGATTAAACATTGATGAAGTTCTACTAAATAGTAAAACTCCGTTCATTATTGTTTTGTAGCTAGCCTACGATTCAAAATACCCGCTCCGCTACCTACTTACTGAACAATGTTTGGCTCTTCTTCTTTTCATTGTTTGGAGAGATAGAGAATATATCTTGCTGTGTCAGAATGGACTACACCACCTCAACCTAGTTTCATATCCATGCCATCACTCTATGACTCTTTTTTGTTTTATTCATGAAATTAATCAAATGTTCTTCAGCACTAATGAATGTCGTGTCGTTGACCATTCAAGCAGCTGAGAGTCGATCAGACCAAATGGATGATTGACAGTTTCAATATACAGGGATAATAGGCCCACTAAGATTTTAGAAATTCCATAATATAACTGAACTTAATGCTTTCTAATCTACTAATCTTATTAATAAAAATAAAACATTACATAACATACTGTATATGTAATCAACTGGAGGACAGAGGTAGCTGGAGGTTCATTGCATCGTGAAGTCAAACTGTTGGGAAGCATCACAAACAAAACAAGCAAACCAACAAAGAACAGTAGTAAGGAATCTGCTACACTGGTCAAGCCAGTCGGTTTATAACTGCCTGAGAATGCAAACAAGATTTTCCACGACGCTGTAGTGATTGTTTCTCTAAACCCCCCACAGATTATGGAGTTAAGAAGACTAAACTGAGTTGGGCACCAGTTGTAACTTAGTAGCACTGATCTGCAGCAATAGTTTTGGGGTTGAGAAGGTACGGGAATACTGTATGCTTGTGTATCCAAGTAGAAAAAAGTGATTCTGAGGTCCAGTAGGTTTGTCTGAACTTAATAACTAAAACTGAATTTGAATTCAACTGAATTTCTGTCATTTAAGTAACCTTTTAAAGGAATTGCCTAATTGCTGACATTGTCTATTTTGTGATGTAAATCAGCCATGATTTTTGTTCAACTCACCCCCGTGTTCTGAAATCGGGCAGTTGACATTGACATCCGTTCGATTCCAAACAAGTGTTTAGCAGCTCTCAAAGCTGTATCTTTGTTTTGTCCAACACAAGTAAGCGCATACGAACTGCCGTGAGTAGGTAGGTTTTCTCCAGTAGTGCCCACGAACAAACAAATCCACACGTTTTGATTCTGTGTTTACGCGCCACTTTTTGGAACATGCCTGAACAAGGCAAGTCCATTGTTTCTGCAGCAGGACGCTTGAGTGCACTGATTCTCTGGTGTATTTTGTTGATTCTAGCAGGCTACATCCTGTTTACATCTCTTGCTCAATGAAGCCAAAGGTAAAACATTTTAAACCAATGGTTTGAGGAATGTTGTCGATGTGTACTTGATCAACTGGTAACGTTAGGCTATGCTAGGTCAAGATAATGGTATAACTGGCTGACACCTACAAATATATGGTCAGCATAATAGCTTGCTGGTAACTGTCTTCCAATGTTAGGTAACCCAGATAACTTTAGTTAGATGAGGTATAAATGTAGCACTTTGCTCTAAATTGCAAAGACAGGATGCTAACATTAGAAAGTCCTTTAACCTTACCCATATTAGCGTAAACATAAATGTAATGGAGGCAGGAGATTTTAAAAGCAAACAAAGCAGCAGCTAACATTACTGTAGCTAACAAACAAACTACTAAAACTCTTCTCATCATTAAGGTGAAATATGTTATACTTCTTCTACCCACTAGAGGGTGCTTGTGTTCACTTGTTCAACTGAAAACACTGAAACGACCGGATTTTAGACTCAAGCTCACACCCCGTTCAGTGGTTGCCTGCATCTAACTACCAACCACCGCTGCAGTGAGTGAACTCGACATTGACAAGCTCAGCTGTTTTCATTCACTGAATACACACTGACTGAACTGATGACAGACAAACTGACAGATGACCGTGGGAAGGAGAGGGAGGGTTGTCAGTCAGACAAAACCTTTTTCAAATAAAATTACATTATTTAAAGATTAATTCAACACAGTTTTACAACTTTAGGATTTACTCAATTGTATTGCGTGCAAAAATGTCAAGGTTTTATTTTTTAGAGGGTAAGTTGTATGTGTGTAAGCATGTCTATGTGTGTGTGTGTTGCGTGCGTACGTGCTCACATGCGCGTGTGTTTATGGGTGTGTGTGATTCAGTGCATGTGCGTGTGTTAGAGGGTTATTTTTGCTGCCTGTGCCTCTGCTCTCTCCCCTACTTGGCAACAGGAAGATGGCGATTTAAAGACATGAGGATGAGCACTGAGGCTGGAGCTTCACACAAACACCAGGATCTGTCCCCCGTGGCTTCTGAAACAGGAGAGGATCCCCTCTGTAATAAGGATATAGACATCTCAGATCTTAGATCCAGTGTAAAGCACAGTGGTGGCCTTGTCCTCTGTAGTGCAGAACTATTTCACAAAACTTTTAAAAACTATTCCTCCAAGTTCTCCAGCAAACTTCTAAAAATTGGGACTTGACAGGTATATCTGCATGTTACATACTTTAGACATAATCTTCAGTCAGGAGGTTTTAGCACAGAGATGATTTTGTGGAAAGATTAAGTAATGTTTGTTACTGCAGACGTGGAAGTCTCTTCCAAAGACAGGGTCTAATCCAATGGAAAATGGTCTGAATAAGATGGTATTTGTAAAATGTCTGTTATTTTGTTTTGTTCTTATCTGCGCTATTCTGACTCTATCGATAGCGAAGTAGAATTACAACAACAAGCCCCTACAGATGTCTGCCACCGCAGGTCAGCCAGTGTGTTGATATTCCTTCTTTTCTAAACCATGTTTACATGTTGACATTGACTCTAACCTCTAAAATATTTTCACACCAAGGGTCTTGCTACTTGCTAATGGAGTCAGTGTTTATAATGGGAATTTTTGATTGATCCTATTGTTCTGTTCTCTCTGTTCAGTTTTTTCAGAAAACAATCCAGAATTTATTGATGGAAGAGTAGTAACCTTGGGTTTACAACCTGAAAGGCCATAGTTGTGTGTGTGTGTGTGTGTGTGGGTGTGTTTGTTTGTTTGTGTCTGCAACAGCTTGGGCCTCTAAAGGTGTAGCCAGCGTTTTCCTCGTGCGATGTGTTGCGGTGTGGTGGTGGTGGTATCACCCTCTTGTCATATCGCCACAGCCTCTCTGTCACCTTTGGCTTGGATAATAACCAAGATGCAGTCCAGCTTCTGCCTGGAAACTAGCTAACTGTGATCCAGCCCTGGCACTGCAGCCAAACTATGTGGTCTTTGGGATGGTGATAATGTGCAGCCTCAGTGGCGCTGTGTGCAAGCTGTCTGGTTATACCAGGGACAAACTTTATCAGAAAAGACAAATAAACATCACCCATAGCGGACTGTACAGCTTAATTTCCCTCAAAGCAAATAAAACACTATTCTATTCAGTTCTGTTCTATTCTACTCTAATAGAATATGTTCGTAATATGAGCACAAATCAAGGAATTGAAAGTGACTGTATGGAGGAAAGACAGATCATAACGTTTTGCGGGTTCGATTTCCGTGTGTGTTCGTTTTCTGTGTGCGTGTGTGTATATGTGTGAAATTGAATCAAGAGAGA
>OMKK01029531.1:3307-17940 GCA_900302305.1 Polymixia japonica | reverse complement strand
AAGGTTTTTAGTAAAGATTTTTCTGACATGCAACTTGACTTTTAGCTGGGAATGTTGTACAGTAAAAGAATATCTTGTTAAGGAAGCTGTCTGAAACACATTTCCCAAGGAGAAAAATGTACAGCCTCTTGGGTTTAAATAATTGCAGTAATGGATACATAATTGCAAATTTCAGTATTTGTTCAAATTACTGTTTTACCATAATTACCTGGACATAAGCTATTCAAACATAACAGTTGTGTCGATTGTAAGGAAAGACTAGCTACAATGAAGATTTTGAATAACAATACAGAAGCATATTTGAGAAAAATCCTTTGATCCACTAACTGGGAAAAATTCACTGATCTAGTAATTAATCCATTGCTGTGGATCCTGACCTTTATACTCAATGCTACTGTGAATGAGGAGCAAAGACTATCTATCCAAGCAGATGAGTCAGTTCACTGTTCCCACCTGCCTCAACTCAACAAATACTAAAAATTTATATCGCACTGCAGAGGAGAACTGCTCATTTTGGTGGGCAAGATATCTGGATTTGTGATGTTACCTTTTATGGTAGACAAGGACGAAAGTATTATAAGGTTAATGGATAACTGCTTTATTATATGGGTTGGATTGTATGCTATGATATGTTATGGTATTGCGACATTAGTCCTTCCATTATTCTAAAGGGAATTTAGTGGCTATATTAACACAATGTTAATTGTAAAAAGGCAGCATGAAGGTTTCCATCACACAACTAAAAAAAACAATCGATACACATACAATATCCACAGAAACCATAAATCAACAATTTCATTTGGGTAAATAAGAACATTTCAGACAAAATTATCTATTAAATCAGTTATATCAGTTCACGCCAGCCAAACAACCTGGCAACCTTACTAAATACCAATTTAATTAGCGCTCCAGAGCCGTTAAAGTCTCATCAATTCATAAATGGTTTTATCGAATAAATCTTTAGACAGCACTGACTGTCTAAAGGTTTATTAGATAAAACCATTTCTGACATTCGGTGAAGGAAATTGTCCTATAAAAATGTGGACTCCTTGTGCAACAGAACAATGAAACATGTTCCCATAGGCATGCAGGTGAAGCCAACAAGATTAGAGGAACTTTGGTTATTTCCAATGTGTTACTGTAGTTTGCAATGAAGACTGCCTGACAATCCTGCTATAAATGGTTTGCTTTGCATGCTATTCATTCTGTTGACTTCTGTGTAATTTGTACCCGACTTCCTTCCCTGTTCAAAACACAAATTATTCAACAAATATACACCTCATGGGGGAGGTGCTTTGGGTCTGCAATGACACAGTCATCATAGCTTATGAAGAAAAACTGTAAATCTTTCACATGTGAAGAACGAGTAAAGCAAACTATATGAATAGTCTTATCATTGAGTGTTGGATAATGTGACTGGACGAAACAGCACTGGGTGGTAGAATTATTTCTGTTTAAATGATTGATTTCCAAATAGACAATTTCTAGTTTTCACAGTGCATAAACCATATACCGTGAAGAGTTGTGTTACAAGAATAACTGAGAAAATGTTAAATACTGTATGTAGGCTAGTGGAAATTTGACAGCTCACAGACAGATCCTTCCATCCAAGTAACTGCTGTAAACACGCTTGTGCCTGAGATAATATAAGGTACTATATAACTAGGTTAGGATAAATTATTTTCCTTCCTTCCTGTTTTTCATTATTAACTGCGACATTGTTTTAGTGGGTCGTGTTTTTTTCTTTTTCTGATGGGATCTGGCCCTTCCTGAGACTCAGCTGCAATTTTGGCAGAAGTGGTTCCGCTTTGCAAAAGATGTGTCTGCTTTAGATGAAGCTAGACACCTTGCCAAAGTTAGATACAGCTTAATAAGTAATAGGCCTTAAAACTCGCCAGGCTTTAACGTTTTGCCAAGCAGCCCTTTTGAACGAGCTGCCAGTGCAACACCTCTCTTTATTATCTCCCCTTTAAGGTGGACAACCTACTTCAGTTTTTTTCAACTTTGCTCCCACTAATCTCTCATTAATTAGGCGGTTTCTCAAAGGCCAAGGTAACCGCAGGTACATCTTGTGATACCAGCACACAAAATAGCGTCGCTCGCCCATTCCCAAATAAACCCAACGTTAAACGTCACCGTTTGAATTAGAACTCCTTTAGGGTGTAAAAGAATCACCTTTTATATCCTTGACTATAAATCCAACTTGCTCAATGCGTCTGATGATGTGACAGAATGCAGTTTCACAAACGCAGACGCTGTGGTTGCTGTAAAGTTGTTTTGCTTTTACATAATAATATATTATATAACAGCTCCGTTTTTTTGCCACTCCCTAAATTATTGGAATGGTTCACATAACCATGAAGTGCATTTTAGAAATGGAGACGGCACTTACCAAATACAGTTCGGGCAGGAACTGATTCTCTGTTTAGCCAGAAGGAGACCTGAGACAGTATGACAGTCATGATGCACGGGAGGTAGGTCTGAATCACAAAATACCCAATTTTCCTTTTCAAATGGAAATATGTTGTCATCACTACATATTCTCCTGAGGGAGAAAGAGAGAGGGAAAGCGAGAGAAAGATGCAGGGGGAAAAAATGATTAAGACAGGTATGCCCAGTCCAGATAAACACAAGCAGAAATAAAACTAGGTTTATGATGCATTCTTGCTACATTATTAAGTAGCTTACTGCATTGTCTTCAACTACTTAGGTGATCTATTATTACCATATTATTACCATATATTATTACCAAGAAAATGTTATCTGGTTATCTGGTGTTAAAATATTCAAAATTCCAATCTTCATAGTAGAAGTCATGATATGTATTTTACCATGTATAAGAAAAATTCACTTCACTTCAATTCAACTCAACTGACGACAGTGCTTATATTGAGTGTTAAAGGTTATATAGCAGGTATTCACAAGGATGATCAGTGTCATAAAGTTATCATAACTACATTTTTTTAGTATCTGATGCTGCTTCTTTAATGTGATGTCTACTGTGAGTTTCATTTTGTATTTCTGTTTTTATTCTAATTTAATTCTAATTTTTTATCTAATTACGATGTATCATACAAATTTGTACTAAATTATATTTTGCTGAGATATAATATCAGTTAAAGATATGCAATTTTTGTATAATTGTGGCCTATAGTTACAGCCTATAGTTGCTATGGCAGCAGTGGTGGGTCCCTGTTGTCTGTTCATTGCAGTCAGTGCATGTCAGTGCACGTGGGTGTAGAGTAATAGGCTACTTAAATCTTGCACTGGTAAACTCGAGATTCTGTTGCAGAATGAGGTAAAACTAGAATTAAGTTGATACATTTTATATGTAAGTACTTTGACCATACAGGACCAAAACAAGAGGTTTAAAAAATATTGACATCGCCAAGATCCGTTCAGCCTCTTTAAGCAGGGCTCAATGCCATGTTTGGATGTTTGATTGCACTGACAGCAGAAAAACAGCGTGTTCTCATTCAGTGAGTGCATACTGACAGCATACTTTGCACATCATCAAGATGTTTCTCTGGACAGATTCCACTTGGCTTGAGTAATGCCCAAACTGCTAGATTTAGGGACTTGTCATTCCTCTTCAGTCCACTTGGCTAATAGAATTCACCTCTGACCTCTGTGGGTTCACACAAGTGCAGCCAACTCTCATCAGCCAACAGCTGATGCCACACATTTTACCACATTGAAAGACCTGGTAAGTAAAACCTAGCAATCCTTGCAGGCAGTGGTGGTGTCAAAACACAACTAACATTAGAGAGAGCTCTCTAATTACCCTTTCACGCTGAGGCAACAACCCCCGTTCAACCTGGAAAGGCTGACGGTTTCAAAGGGTCGATACATGTCATTTGACACTGTGTTTCAACCCCGCTACAGATCAGGGTGGAACCCACATCAATCCTGCTTGGCTTTGGCGTGGAAGGTTAGTAGTAGAACTGTATTGAAGACCACGCCTCCTTGACCCTGTAGTTCCTGTTGTTTATGGAAATGGACACATTTATGTTTGCGACAAAAAAAAAATCCCCAAAAAAACAAAACACATAGCATTCGTGACTCACGAAGAAGCACTTCTCTGTGTCGTATAAGGAAACACGAGACACAGAGAAGTGATGATTCTGAGGCGGGACTGCTCATGTCTGGTGTGAAAGGAAGTGGAAATGTACAAAGCTTGGGTGTGAATTGCCTCCGACACGGGACGATGACGTGGGCCAAAACGATACCACAGAAATCGCGGGCAGTGTGCGTGAAAGGGGTATAGCGTTGAAGCTTACCTCTCAAAACCGCTTCCCAGACGGGGTTAAATCTCTCAGAGTTGGCAAGCCAGTGTCGCTTAGATATAGAGCAAGCAATCTTACAGTAATTACCAAGGTAGCAATCGATCACCTACAGCCTTCCAGCATGGCAACCTAAAGCAGCACTTTTGGTGACTGTATTGACAGTTAATTTTGTTTCGACAGAACGGAACTTCTGTGTAGTTTTGACGTTGAACTGCAAATGATATCTAATATCTTTCCGAGGGACTAACAACTTGATAACTGCGACCATTTTTGTGAATACCTACCATATAACCCTTAGTTATTACCAGAAAATGGCTGCAAATTACCTTGTCATTACTAGTCTATGTCATTACCCAGTCTTTACCTTGTTATTTCGTGCCTTTATATAAAAGTGCTACCATAAGCTTAAAGTCCCCCAGAAGGAAAATGAAGAAAAAGTGATTTGATGGAGTGTGGCAGATAAAGGGTTTCTGCAATAACTACGGCAAGGAGAATTTAAGATCAAATGAATGTCTAATCAAAAGTACGGGGCTGACAGAGTTCCCTTTAATTCTGTGCTTATTAAAGTTGACTCTGGACTGCAGCCTAAAACAGAGGGAAGATACGGTTTCACCTCCGTTTCACCTCTTCGTATTATCTCTGCAAAGCCGGTGAATCGTTTCCTTAAAAATGAAAAAAGTCATCATTTTCCTTCTGTATCTAATAACACGAGCCGAAAACAATCAATGAGACAGACGCTTGTGAAAGAGTGCAGATCAATTGCTTGAGTAAAAAAAAAAACCGCAAGAAGGCAAATATATGCCAACGGAGGAGAAGGGAGGGGGATCAATTCATCAATGCGTTCGCGATATACAAAACGGGTACATCACATCCGGTATATCACGTTGGACTGGCAGACAGTGTGTGCCGTACCTGTGCTGGAACTTATGGTTTCCTTCCCAATAACGTGCCCCAGTAGGTCATACTGGTTTAATCTGGATCCGTCTTCCGCCACAGCCACGGGCCTCTCATCTCCGTGGGTCCACAGATAGATTACCTCATTATTGGTATAAGCATCTGGGTAACGGAGAGGTGGTAAAGGAACAGATGGAAGAGAGGCAGATGGTTGTGGAAATCATAGGAAAAGGTGTGTTTTACTCCTTTGTATTTTTCTCCAGTGTTTACCCATTATAACCGTACCCATAAGAAAATTACAACTTCTTATTTTACTACGGAAGTCAGTGAAATAGGACAGGAGGAATCCAAAGACGTTGTGCACCCTGTGCATTTTCAATATAGTAGAAGAAGAGTGATTTTCTTTGTATCCTCGAGATGGATTCCAACGCCATCCCCATGTGAACCACAAATGTCACCTACGCTCATGTTTTAAGTCTGCTTTAAGTCTCCAAATGAGATGTTCTGAGTAACATATGATATGATATAGATCTAATCTTTACCAATGACACCAATTAGCCCAAAATGAAACATGAGGCTTACGTCACCTCAACTCACCTCAATGGGGCCGGTTGCACAAAACACCTTAAATTAAGTAATCTTAATTTTCCTTAAAGTCCAAGTTAAGGTTTCCTTAAAATAAAATCGGTTGCACAAAAGGGCCTACAAAACCTATAATACCTTGAGGGGGACCTTAACACAGGAAATCACACACAAGTATTTTTTGGATGAGTTTGTTTACAAGTCAAACCTCCTAATGCGAAAACATATATTGCTCTAAGCAATCGATGGCTTGACGTTTCATTCTGTGTAAGTGCCTCACTGGCAATACACTGTACAACACTGCATAAAACAAGATGGCCATTTTTAAAAACCTCAAAACAGTGGGCGTGCAAAGGTGAACATCTTACATTGTGACAAACATAGCAAAACAAAAGTCTACTTTCCTGGTTAGTCACAGAACAATAGTTATTTTGACTTTATTTGTATCTACCCTTGAAAGACAATCAAACCAAATCTTGTCTTTTATCCCAAGACGTGATAACATTTAACCTATTAAGATACGATGGTTGTCAAAACTAAGGATGGTTCTTGTTTGATATCTGCTTCAAGTATGTGTCATATGGGTTACAAGATGAGATGTATCAAGAGATGCTCTGGAATTCTTTAACTCATTTGTACTCTCATGTATCAAGTTCAGGTTTTTTACTCATGTGTACTGTAGAGTAGATGACAGGCTGATGTCAAGGTATTTAAATTTGGAATCTACAAAATCCACATGAACATTAACTTTGCCTTAAAATAATAAAGAACTCAGTTATCCAAAATACACCAGAGAGAATTATCGCTAAACCCAGTGATACCAGAAAACTCAATTTGCTTTGGCTTTGCAATTAAGGGTGACTTGTGCTTTGTCTAGAACAGTGCTATCACGTTCATACACGTTCAAACGTTCGTATCACGTTTTCTGAGCACATAATATAGCTAATTAAACATTGTTTCTTTTCTACACCATTTTTGGGCTTGTACCAATAATTGTGGAGGCTTTTACATACCCCTACTAAGATCATCGCCATATGTTTCAAGCCTTTGGTTGATTAGTCTTGCCATGTTGATCGGAACATTGTCACTTTGGAACAGTGTTTCCATCAAGGAAGGAATGCTTCATGGCATAACAGTTATTACTCAGTGTCATGGTTAAAGTTGTGACTAGAGTTTAACTGGGCCTCTGGATTGATTACAGTAACTGCACCCAGCACCGGTACAGAACCACCTTACTCTTTCTCTGACAGTACTTTATGTTGCGTTCTGTTTTGTTTTGACATCTGGACTGACTTACAGCTTCCAAACTTCAGAGGACAGGCATGCGCATCCATTGGGAAATCCTCCAGGTGCATGGGGCACTCAGCATGGATGGTTAACCTGACAGAAAGCAAAGGAGAGAAAGAGATAGAAAAATAGAAAGAGAGACCGAGAGACAATGAAAGAGCGAGAGTGAGAGTGAGAGAGGGAGAGAGAGACAGAGAGAGAGAGACAGAGAGAGAGAGAGAGAGAGAAACACTTCACTGGTCAGGCCAAGATATAGGCTGTTTTTAACGCAACATGAACACAACATGACACCTGTCACATTAGAAAACTGTAGAGCGTATTTTCATAGCCCATAATTCATAGTCAGACATGAAGACAGGAATCTCACCGGGCAGATTTTGTGAGACACCTGGTAAAGAATAATGCTTTTAGAAGTCCTCATTTCTAAGACCATTCAGCTACATTAAATAAATACCACTATATTACCATTATATTTCTATATGTTGTACAGACTGCATGTATAACATGTAAATCAATATACTATATCGTTAGCCTCATAGCATAATTGCCTAAGTCATTTTTTGGCCAAATTGTGATATCAATAAAAAATACTTATGTGCTGGCTGAAAAATGTGTTTTGTCTTGTTTTCTGAAAACGTTCAAATATGACTTAGGCTATTATGCTATGAGGCTAACGATATGAAAACTAGAATGAAAAACGCGAGCTAATGTGTAGAATCTGACACGAAGTCAGTTAAATCGTGCGGCAGGAACATGCCGCGGCTCCCGTCACCCAGGCCGGACGAGGACACATTTTCAGCCAAGGAGTTTCATGTTTGAGAAAGGCCCATGTGCGAAACTTCATCTTGATCGAGTTTGTTTCGAATTTGCACTTTGGGTGACACTCGTGACAACACTGCGACACCATCAATGTTGCGTCAGCTCTTATTTGCCTCTCTTAGCCTTTGGACTGGACCATTATTAGCAGGCAGTACCAACCCCCTTCAATTTAACCGCACACCTCCAGAATGAAGGTATTTCAGAGTGTTTGTCGATTCAAATGCTGTGAACCGTGCTGACAAGCTAGATTTAGGCAGTTGTGTGGACAGCATTGTCAATCAAGACCAAGTCCTGTTGTGATGTATTAGCTATACCTCATCTGAAACGTCCTTCAAAACTGTAAATTGAAATCCTAAACAACGGGGCCCGTTTAAAAGAAGTGCTTAGGCTACATTATGATGGAAAACTTATGAAGGCAAAAAATTGATGACCTACAAAAGTCTTTTTGTTTATTGAGTTTATACTTCATTAATCCCCCAAGGCATCGATTCTTTTTTTTGTCCTCTGGTTGGAGCAGGTGGGGCTTATTTTGCTCAAGGATACTTCACAGGTATGGTCACGCAGGCATCAAACCCGCAACCTCCTGGGATTCTCCAGTTAGGGGACGCCTCACTAACCGCTAGGTCACCCTGCTGCCTCCAAATAATTGTTCCCACATTTTCCAGTTCAAATAGCTGGCGAGAGGATCTAGAGGAATGATTTGTAGAATTAAAATGAGTCATCATAAATGAAGCATAGAATCTGCAGTAAATGCCAGTACACTACAGCGACGCTATCTACGGTTCATTTAAAGTATTGCGCGCACATAGTCGCAATCCTTTTATCAAATGAGTATCATTCGCTGAGCCAGGTAACACTTTCGAAGCTTGGGTGGTGGTGCCCTTGTGTGACTGGATCCCAGTCAGATCTCTGGCGGTCAGACACGTTGCTGCAGGTACCTGTAGATCTTTGTACAACTCAGTTGCCCATTTCATTTATCAAAGCGCGACAGCGTACTTTGGTCACAAAACGCATCGGTCTATCTTACTCTGAACCTCAAGTGACAACAACTGTGGATTTACCCTCCTGGAGGTGTATAGATTGCGATGCAGTGGCTGAGGGTACCGTGAAAACTCCGAAAGTATCAATAAGGAAGTAACGTTGATTGTGTAGCAAGTGCAAAAGGGGCTCACCTCATAGTGTAGAGGAGAGTACCGTTGTCGACTAGTCGCAACAGCTTGTTAGGAGTGGTCATGTTGTGGGCCACTGATTTCTTTCCATTGTGGAAAAAGGTGTCAGGAGTCCAAATCTTACTGGCCAACAGGTTGTTAAGGGGCAGGACTTGCATGGGCCCATCAAACTTTAGCCTCTCATCCCTCCAACTTTGACGGAAAAAGACATCGATGGTGTACTCCTGGGGAAGAGAACACGAGAGTGAGCCAGTGGCAAAGACAACCGTTCACAGAATAGAGGAGAAATATTTATTTTAAATCATTTTGAATATTTGGTGTTTTCGTTGTTGCTTTTTTACTACTGGGGCAGGTTAAGACCTTCTTAAGACAGAAATAAAAAATGAATTTCATGCAACGATACACATGATTGGTATTCAATTAGGACATTCCAGATGTGTTTGTAACAGAATTACAGTTTGCAGTATATTATTTTAGTATACAGCATATTATTGAAATTAGTGTTAAAATGGCTCAAGACACTAAACTAATTTTGAGCCTCTTTACATATTGGTTGAAAACGGTCACAGATGATGATTATCAAACAATTCAAATTGTAGAAATTTTAAATAAAGTGTTTTACTACTTATTCTATAGATTTTAGTGGTAATGCTGTCAAAAAGTAACTCAGTTATCCAGTTATACTAATGGGTTTGAGAATTCCAGTGGATTACATTAAATCAAATACTTATCTCATATAAAGACTGCCATATACAGCATTTCCTGTGTTGGCCTTAGACTGGCATAACATAAGCAGTTTGGATTATGAAACTTGGTTACATGCAACTCAACTTGCATACAACACACCATGTAAAGAGCAAGAAACTTTTCTGCAACTCTGTTGCATTAATTTTAACACAATAAAACTTTTTACATGCAGTTGAATGGAATTCAGGAAAGGAATTCATTTACGATAGTTCATTTGAAATAATTAGTATCCTAGCAACAGAATTCCCTCAGCTGCTTATTGTGACTAAGTGTGCAATCTTCTTGCGAGAATGAAGTAAACAATACGTATCTTACACAAAAATACAATCAATAAAAACATCATGAAGATGTGTGTGTGAGTCAGTTTCTGTCATGGTGAGCCACCCAGTTTTATTAAAGGATCCTGCTTAGGACCAATTCCAGTGTTATGGATGTGACATTTGGACTGAAAATTACAAACATACAATATAGCCTTATATGAACAACTACTGTCATGAAATTGAAACTGGAAATGCATATTATCATAGCACTCAGTTAATGGAGTAACAACACCAGAAATCAGATTCCGAATATATTGTAAAGTCACAGAATGGTAATGAATATGACTCCATTTGACAGAAATGGACATGCATCTGAGGGTGAGTATACATGTTTCAAGATTTCTGTGAATGTTTCAGTTGAAAAAAAGTTTTCTATTTTGAATTGAAGGCCTTGCCCTACACAGAAACACCAACAAATCAGATGTTTGAATAATGGACAGGACATGGGAGAGAAAAAAGTAGTGACAGTTTCTGAAATATACATCAGCTGGCAATACAATTTCCAGTCAAATGTTGTCATAGTATATTTGTTGACCACTAAATATGTTTTATGGATCCGTTTAGACCAGTGTTTCTCAAACTCCGGGCCACACTGCTGAATAAATAAAAGAGCAATCTCTATACTCACCTATTCATTGAAATGTGTTAAATATTGTGTGCTGCTGCTCCTGCCCCTCTTAAGTGTGTGAAAGATTACGATACCCAGCAGACTGTGCAAGTATACTAAACAAATCCCAATGCAATTTCTTATATATAAATAAAATGCACTGATACTGAACAAAGAATAGGCTACATAGTAATTTCTTTTCCCTGAGAAATTGTGTAACCCAGTCTCAGAGGTTGAGAGTCACGTGTTACTGGGTCTTGGGATAAAAATGTTTGGGAAACACTGGTTTAGACAACAACAAGACAGCAACAGACTTTTTGAAAAAGCCCCCCGAATCACTTCCTCCCTTGCTATGACTTAACCTCCTACCAAATGTACAAGGAAGTAAACGTAATTGATTACATGGGACCTTGACAGTACATGACTCAAGAAATTGATCAATTAAGAGTGTACTGTCTAATCGTTGCATCTTTCATTAAATGGGTATTATTAGAAGTACCAACATTAAAGTTGCTATGTGCGCTATTCTGAATCTACCGATAACGATGGGGAATTGCAAAAACAAGCCGTTGTAGGGGAGGCCCTGTATCACTTCTCCGTTGCTCCTCTCCCCTGTCCATCAAAAAACCTCGCAGTGTCCGGAGTTTAGAGTCGGGCCGGCAATGTAAACATGGTTTAGAAAAGAGGGAATATCCAGGGGCGGATATTTCATTTCACTGTTGGGGGGGGGGGGCAATAAAAAGTAAACAAATTATAGAGACCTACTGGATAATTGATAGGTAAATAACTTAAGGGTTGTACCAGCATGTTCAAATGTTTTAAATAATTATATTAATAGTAATAAGCCCCGTACCAATATGGCTGCCA
This sequence comes from Polymixia japonica, assembly GCA_900302305.1. Lineage (NCBI taxonomy): Eukaryota > Metazoa > Chordata > Actinopteri > Polymixiiformes > Polymixiidae > Polymixia > Polymixia japonica. The sequence continues at coordinate 6,362 of OMKK01029531.1, read as the reverse complement.
TGTTGACGCACAAGATTCAACCGTGAGGTAATGGAGCGAACACAGTGCAGTGTGGTTAAAATTGTAAATGTGTTTTATTCTATTGAGTGGTTTTAACACATCCTTTGTTTTAAGTTAACCTTTGCAAAGTAGCTACTTACCGGAGGTGACACACTTCCAGAGATTGCTCCACAGACACTTGTATCGAGCAGGGCTTTCCACAAGGATATGGAGTAGCCAGCCAGTGGGAAAAAGTAGACAGCTACATGCCCCCCGGAGAAAACTTTTGGCCGTAAAAGCCCAAATTTGGTGGCCTCTGACACGTTCTAATGCCACTATTCCATCACATACACTGATCTTAATTATTGCATATTTTAATGAGTTTGCCTACCTGATTGTAAACATGTAGTGAATTATTGTAAAGGAGAATTAGGCTTTTTAGCCCACACAGTCTGTAAACAGCTGTTAATATTTAAAACCAGGCCTATTCCTGACTGATCAGAACTTTTGTAATTAAGAATCATTAGAGCTTATTTATTATTTTTTATTTATTTATTGACACCTTCACTGTAAGGTTTATGAAGGCATACCACAATGATGGTTAATATATTGTTTTACTAGAAACATAAATGCACTCATATTCAATGAAAATAAACAAGGCTATTTTAAGGGGGAAAATGTTTTTAATCCCATGTTTTATGTAGCCTATGTATTGATTTTAAATTAAATTATTCATAAAATAAACCTATGCCAAATTAATTTGTTCATTCATTAAGCCCATAAACGTGTGTGGCATATGGAGAATGCAGCGCTTTCAGTGGACTTTTTAATGCTTACTGCGCAATATAGCCTAATGGTCATGTAACTACGTTTAATGATTTATTATTTTAAAAAGGCATGGATATTGAATTGGTTTGTCCTAATGTCGTCAAGTTGCTGCCACTACTGTTTTCTGGTATTTTCCAAAGTAGCCCATCTAATGAGGATGTCCCCTGTCTGTGCAATCAATGCAATTCTTAATGTGTTTTGTCATCAATTATTTTGTTAATAAACAATGAAGATGACTCTCCGCTCTTTACACGGCAGGACACAACCTCTCATCTGCACACGCACACACACATTGTTTACAATGATATATTGAGGGGGACAACTCTCTGTTTCTTCCAGGAAGGGGGGGGTCTGGACCCCCATGCCCCCCCCGTAATATCCACCCCTGGGACTATCAACACAACATTTGTTGTGAAGGTCATATCTCACTGAACTTTTTCTGCTATTTTAACATGAAATAAAAGAGAAATTTTGCACATAGTAGCTTTAAGATGACGACAATGCTTGATTCACCCCGATGACGGAAAACCTACTAGACTAAGTAGATGCAGATCGATAAACTGCCAGCATCCACACGGACTCTGTAAATAGTAGTAATCGGAGTTTCCCCCAGCTGTCTACTGCAGAGGGGGGGCACCTCGGCTGAATTGCTGACCCCCTCCACTAACATAAAAATAAAAAAATTATAATAATAATTGACTTTTATGAAATAAAATAGTATAAAATAAATATTATTAAGCCAATCATTTTAATTAGCATAATAAGATCGTGTATTATAAGATCTATGTGTATTATAAGATCTATGTGTAATAAGATGTGAAACTGCCAGAGGTGGAAAGTAATTGAGTAAATTGCATGTTTAAAATGTTTAATAAATGTGCATTATTTAGCAAATTGGCATAGTTGTGCTTCCCATCCCCAGATCTGCTGTAGGCTAGCTTATAGCGTGCGCTGTCACCACAGGTTCTGACACTTACCCCCTCCGCTAACCAATTTTCTGCGGGAAACCCTGGTAGTAATCGGTATATATTTGGGTAGACACACATTTATGCATCGTCCGTAAAGGTCATGTCCGTTACGAGGTAAGAGAACACTTACCCCTCGTTCAGACAGGATGAAACTCGGCAACTTGTTGCCAGGCTACATTCATTTTCTATGAGAGTGAGCAAAGCAGGAGAAAGGAAGCGATTTGGGCGGGCGGTGACATGTAAAAAGTAGAGAAATTCGTAACTTTTGGTTGGTATCGCCTGTCAATAGCCAATCGGATTCAAATGTTTGACTTTTTACCCTTCACGTTGAAACAAAAAAAAAAGGAAAAAGAAATAACCGAATATAAAATATGTCATACGAACACATGTAAGTATATAATAAATTCTAGCCTTAATTCCAAGGAAGTGCTCAGTCAAACGTGGGCTAATATATACCCGGTAATTTATTCATGTTAATGTTAAGGGTGACTGTAAAAGGAAAGGTTACCCGCTACATCCTTCTGATATACACGCCCACTGATAGTTCAAAGCAGAAAAAGCAGAAGAGGCAGAGAGCCACTAAGTTTGACAAAGTATCGCCTGCTCGAGTCATTTCTCTTCCTCGTCTCCCATACCCCAAAGGTACGGTTATTTTCTACTTTTAATTACTCTTTCAAAGGTACGGTTATTTTCCACCGTTAATTACTCTTTCTCTTGAGTTCTCTCTGAACTATTTCCCGACTTCTATCATCTTCTATCAACATCTATCATTTTTCTTTACTGTTTTAAGAATTAACTTATCCCTTTTTTAAGTCATTCATCTATGTTAATTACATCACATGGAGGGCGGTAATGAAGTAGAACAGAAAAACCTTGGACCATTTTAGCCTCTGATATCAATTACAAAGTTTACAGACATTAGGACCATTTTCCTTCCTTTTGCCTTTTCCAACAACACTTCCTGCTCCCATCCAAATCAGTGCAGAGCATCTAGTGACGATTAAATACGCCTTTTTTTACGTGACATTAAATTAAATACATCTATCTTTACACCACTACATCGTTTGATGGTTTATAGAAAGGGATATTGTGTCAAAAACTGAATAAAATATTCAAGAAAAAAAAGAAACAAGAAAAAACAGTCAATCAACACGCACAAGGCCAGATGACACACCCAATTCAAATACCAGCTGGTGTTCCTCCAGGGATAGAGTGATTGATTTCTCATCAACAGAGGAGACAGAGCGGAGCATCTATCCAACAGTCTTTTCTAATGAAAG
>OMKK01029530.1:0-14337 GCA_900302305.1 Polymixia japonica | reverse complement strand
CACGGCCAACATATGTTGTGATTTTCTGTTTATACTTTTCAAGTCAAGTCAAGTCAAATTTATTTATATAGCCCTTAATCACATTGCAGTCTCAAAGGGCTTCACAAGCCCACAATCACAAAGAATTAAACGACACCCCCTGACCTTAACCTCCCAGAAAAACCTTAGGAAAAAATGGAAGAAATCTTGGGAAGGCATCTTATATTATTGTCCAAAACTCAAACTGGAGTGTTTGACCACTCTAATAATTATCCAACCCCAAGATGCAGAATGTAAACAGCAGTGAAATCAAACCAGCTTGGTTGCCCTGCACCTTCAGCAAGTTTACACTTGTCCTTCAGGCTCATAACTGGTGAGGCATATCTAATTTGGATTTGCCTTTTTTCAGCCTAATCTTTAGAGGGATCCCTTTTGAAGTAGATGTTTCAAGCACGCATTGTGCTTTTTAAGTTGTTTGAGAGGACAATGGTAAACGGGTATTACAAGAGCCCAGATATTCCTTCACTCAGAACATGGGGTGAAGTTGACCCAGCATACTTTTTTTTTTATAAAAAACTACATTTTCTGTGCACAGATATACCACTTTCAAATCTTATATATACATATTGTTCATAAATCTGTTTGTACTGGCATACCATACCATTTAGGGCTCTAGTTGATGCTAAGCTTGTGGGCTCCAGGTCACGGTTCCTGCCTCAATCCCAGGATGACAAGCTACAGATTCAGGTGGAGGCTTTCAGGTTCCAACATCAGAGCAGCGGTAGTTTGGTGAGTGAGGACAAAGCAATGTTCTCCTCCTCCTTGGACTGGGGAGAGCTGTATTTATCATTTTCCACCATTTTAACCTTGCCAGATCTGCATAGCCTGCCATTTGAGTGGAACCTCCAGGTCACCAGAGGTCTGCTGATGGGGATGATCAAGTGTGTGACTGCTGCAACATGCGATCCAGCTGCAACATGCGAAAGGCCAGTGATTTGACCAGTAATGGTGAGTGTTAAACTGAGTTTAGTCATAGTTAAAAAAAACAAAAAAAACAAAACCTTAAACTTTTTATCTGTCCATAGATCTGGTGTTGGAGGAGGATGCCATGCTGGGCCCCATCGAAACCATGTGATGTCAGCCAATTTAAGAACTTGACTTGCCAAATAAACATGTGTTAACTTGCCATGTCTTCAACCTAGTATACATGAGGAAACAAATTGCCTTGATATTTTCAAAATTGCCTTTATTGCTAATCAGCATCTAGTTTCTTAGTATTAGTTTGTTAGTATTCAGATTAGTGATGAGAATGGGTAAAGACTATAGGAGAAGACCACACTTCTGTCTTTCTACCATAGACTATTTATAACTGTAAGGACAGGGCAGATGGTGGATGAATGGTATCGTCTAGCTTGGCTTTGGGCCTCCTACACAGACACACCTTGCTCTCTACTAACTTCCACCTACCTCTTGTCTAAATCAGACATATACTTACTTTGTTCCCACACTGTTCAACAGCTCCGGCCATATTGAATCACATAAATTGGCACATACAAGGCACTTTGAAGCATGCAAAACACAAATGCCCTTTATTAAATTTCCATCTCGGCAAGAGTGAATAATGGTTTCATTTAGGATCAGTCGGCTAAGCTGGATCATTTACACAGCTGAAACTGCAGGACATGAATGATGCAACTTTCTTTTCCCTGGGATTCATTTTTATTTAAAAGGAATGCTGAAATGACTAAAGGCTTTTCAATAGAATTTTGCCAATAGGTAAAAGACCCCTTCTCGTCTGAGTGAAATCATCTTCTCTAGGGTATTGTCAGTCCCATGAGCCAAGGGTAGCCATATTGAGATTTTGCCTTCACTTATGGTGCACAAAGCTATGCGGTATCAGCAAAATCTGATGCACTTGAAAACATTTCATTGCTGTTAGATGGCTTTGGTATGTGGACAACATGCATGGCTGGGGCACCACTCTACAGCAGGGGTGATGAGGGGGAATTGTTTTTTCACTTTGAATCAAATTGGACAATCATGCACAAAGGTTGTTTTATTTAATAGTCTCTTCTGCTATTTATGGCAGACCACACAGTGTTGGTGTCCATAAGATACTGTAACAATACTAAGTGTTTCATAATCATTGTGCTACTGAATATTCTCTATTGGCTCTGCAGCTCCTTGTACTTATTTGCTAGTGTTCTCTAAACAAAAGTGTTCTCTAAATAGAAAACACCTCTACAATTCAGTCAGTTGACTTGTTAATGTTATTAAAGATGGCAACAATAAATTAGTGTTTCATAGTGTTCCTAGAACTGTAAAGGTATTTTTCAGTATATCTATGTGAGGAAAAAAGGCCAAACTCAGAATTAAGATATAATCTGAAAAAGTTGTAAAGTACTCAAGTCCCATTTTCTAAAAGAAATATGAAAAACTCAGATTAAAGACTTGACATAAAACTGTTGGTCGAAGTTGCAGATGGATCCAAACCATATAATTTGCCACCATAGCAAGAGTCCTTGGAATACATCCCCATCTTATCTGTAAAACATTTTTACACTTTATGATATTCAATTCAATTTTATTGTGATAAATATTGTTGCTGGATGTGTTTTCATATTTTGAAAAAAAGAAACAATAAAAATGTGTCAAAATCTAAATATGACTGAAAAGAGGATAAATATAATCTCCATGCTAAAAATAAGTCCTTTCTAAATCTTTCACCATTTTGTACATTCTCTATCCTTCCCAGAAAAATGGTTTCCATGTCAACCACATAGGTTTTGATTTTGCATCAGTGTGTTGGAGTAACAGGGCCAAGAGACTAGCGACATCAGCAGACTGTCACAGTCAGGAAGGTGGGCCATGATAGACAGATGGGGTGGTGTGATCAAGCTTGGAGAGAGAGAGAGAATGTGTGTCCACAGTGGATTAGGGTGGCATCTAGCAACCTCTGTCTGAACAAACTGTTTTCACATTCTCTCATTTTGAAAAAAGGCTCAAATACTACCTTTCATTTAGACAAGAGGTTTGTGCTTTTTTCATGCCATGGAAATATATATGAGAGGATTTTGCCTCAAGAACTATCAACTATGAGGATTATTGGTGTACTCCATGTGTTTACTCTGTTGGGAAATAATAGTAAGATAGTTTACCAAAAACTAATGCACTATTTACTGATAAATGAAAACTACAATGAAGTAATATTTCTGGTTACTGGAGGCCTTAAGGACCCCACTTTGAGCATGTAAAAGATGGTAAACCTCATTAGATAGCCATATGTCAAAATAGGAGATGGCTGTTTTAGGTTTCTGTGTACAGAGAATAATAGCTTTTTTTATTCTAGGTTCACTATGCTATGGCTTAGGCATAGTCATGGAACTATACTAAAGCAGAATTACAACAGCCCTGCATCTTCCTATTATTAAGAATTTAAAAAAAATATATTGTAAAAGAAAGAAATACTCTGTAGGCATACTCTTAAGTATTTCAAAAAGTCTACCGAGTAAATAAAGTGTGAGTGTAAATAAAGTAGTTACTCCTAACATGATAACAATACATTTTATAGCCTTGTGTTGGTTCGCTTTGTAAACCTTTTAAATTGTAATGATTTTTTTTTTTATTTCTCATGCACTTAGAAATAACTAGCCAGCAATTGTATTGTGAGACCCTCCATTTAATTAGATAGATAGATAGATAGATAGATAGATAGATAGATAGATAGATAGATAGATAGATAGATAGATAGATAGCAAATAGATAAGTCATTGTACAATTGGGTTTACAGAATATCGAACTTTTGACACCCCTTCACTCTGTCTTGTTTACTGTAACCCAGGCATTCATCCAAATTAAATTGACGACTTCATGGTCATTACCATTTACATAGTCAGCATTTGACTGTGCATAGTAAAGCCATCCTCCTAAAGCTTACATTGCATAGCGTGGTAGGGGGTGGCCGTCACTTTGTTGAGTTAAGGGGACTGACCAATCATCAGCCAGACCCAACTCTCTGTGAAAGACTTCACAAATAATATTGTCACACTTGCAAATTTTGCTCTTCTCACTTCTTTCTTCTATCAACAAAAGAATACCTGGCGAAGAGGAAAGGCTTGTTTTGTATTGTTTTCTGCTACTACCCGACATTGTCTTCAACGCCGACAAAAATAAAATGCGATAGAGCACATTCACTTTTTTCCTTATTCTTGACATAGGGCCTATATTTTCCGCATTTGGGAGTTTTTCTTGTTTTTGTATATATGCCTATATAGAAAATATTACCCCCAGAGAATGGTCACAAAACTACAGGCATTATTTTCCCGACGGGTGCATTTGTTTCAGCATTTAATCAAGGACTTCAGTTGGCCTGTCCCAAAATAACTGCCTCTCAGACATCATTCTCGTAGGAAGGAAAAATATATTTTTCAGTCCCACAACTGGACCTCTGCATCCTAACCAGGTGGACGCGATTAATCGCACTATCGATTTCAAACTAAAATAGAGCAGCGTTTCATTTGTATTACCATTATTCCTGACCAAATACTGTAGCATACCCCAGTCATATTATGTACTTCAAGTCTTCCTAAAAATATTGAGCTTACAAACAAAACGAATTTAAAAAGCAATGTAATTATTCCACAACTACATATCACTGGATTTGCAGATTGGTCGAGCTAGTAAACACGAACCCACCCCTTTTGATACTCATTTAAATACTTGGTATCGTCGACTGAAAAGCGGACCGCGCTCTTGCTTCCTCCCACTTCGTCGACCTGCTCCTCCACAGATCATCGGCTGTATTCAGTCTGCCCGTTAAAGGTATTTTCCCCCAGTCGTTTACGTACTGTTATTTGTTATACACTGATAATATTGTTTGTAGAATCAATACAATGTACATTACTTGCATGTTGCTCTCGTGTATTTCATTGAACGCATGTATGTGGATTAACCGATGTGAGCTAGAATGAAACTCCTAGAAATGGATGCCATTAAGCGTAATCTAACGGGAACGTAGCTGTGTGGGTATCGGGTCTTGTTCTCAAAATTATCGATGTTACACGCATATTTTGTAGGACAGTGTGTTTTATGATCAACTTTGGGTATTTGAGTTGGCAATCCAACCCAGAAAATAGCTGCCCGAGGCTTGGCAAGCGAAACAAAGTGAATAACAGGAACGTGGTGTAAAATGGCGCCTCATTGTACTTGGCTGGCGGCTAAGCTAGGCGTTAGCAAGTTAGCATGTTAGCTTAGCTGGTACGGTTAACAGGTTTTCGGCCTACTTCACATCCTAGCTATCCTCTCGCCAAAATAGCCGTGCTTTATTAATTAGTGCTATTTTATTTATTGTTATTTTTCTAAAGGAAGATTTAACTTTAGATTCGACTTGACCCGTCGAAGGTGGGCTAAAATCACCAATCGCGAAACCGTTGAGTTTAGTGAGGCGCATGAGAAGACGCGTGGTCGCGGCGGCCTGAAAGATAACGACGTTCGACGCTCACACGCGTGACCTACTTTCTATTCAAGTTATTTGTGGAACAGTTAAATTGTATATTACAATGTATGTCTACACGACGGGAAGCGATGTCATGTAGTCGTAGTAAGGTTATAAGCAGCCATTTTTCAAAAAAAAAAAAAAAAACTGCTTCTGGGGGCTAACGGTATTTATTGTCTTCTGCAAAAGATGTCCGACGAAGGTAAACTTTTCATTGGAGGACTGAGCTTCGACACCACTGAGGACTCGTTGGCTGCAGCATTCTCCAAGTATGGAAACATCGCAAAAGGTACGAGGTACTTCGGTCGTCTATTCTCATTTAAATGCATCTGTTTAAATTGGGATTGATTTTAAGTTTTATCTGTTTTTAGTTGATGTCATCCGAGACAAAGAGACAGGAAGGTCTCGTGGATTCGGCTTTGTGAAGTATGATAATGCAGATGACGCAAAGGATGCAATTGAGGGAATGAATGGAAAGGTAATTAAACCCCACACACAATATCACAGCAATGTTGATACAGGTGGAAGTAAGAGTTGTAGGTTTTTTTTTTTCTAAGTCATTTTTCCCCAAACAAATAAGCAAACATTAAATAAATAACCAAATTACATGTATCAAAGGGATACAGGTTACTTGGTTCCAGTGCTTCATCTGGAGGACACAAAAAAAAAAGTTAATTTCTAGTATAAATGTTTGGTGTTTTTTTTCTTCCCCCCCAAAGACTCTGGATGGTAGGTCCATCCGTGTAGATGAAGCAGGAAAGGGTGGTGGACGTGGCGGCGGCGGCTTCAGAGGAAGTTCAAGAGGCGGTGGATTCAGCGGAGGCTTCGGCGGGGGCAGAGGGAGAGGTGGGCGAGGTTACTCACGAGGTAAGGGCTGGCAATCTGCATAATGGTTTGTTACCCCACTCCATTTGCTTTTGGTCATGCCCTCCTTGTCTCCGGCAGATTTCAGTGTCATGCAACTTGTTTTGAACGTGTGTGTGTGGCATGTATCTTGGAAACAAAATGATTAGGTGGTGGAGGATATGGCGGCGATAGGAGTTATGGAGAAAGGAGCTACGGCGGCGGAGACAGAGGCTACGGCGGCGGAGACAGAAGTTATGGTGGCGGAGATAGAAGCTATAGTGGTGGAGAGAGGAGTTATGGAGGCGGCGGATACAGGAGTGGAAGTGGCTATTCCTCAGGAAGCGGATACAGAGATAATAGGTAAGAAGTGAGTCTGAATTCCATTTTGCCATCTTTGTGAATTATATTTAAAGGCAAACAAGGTGTTTTGTTTTAATCATATGGTCATTCTTCTAATGTTAGGAGCCAGGGTGGCTATGGGGACCGCTCTGGGGGATCCTACAGAGACGGATATGACAGCTATGGTAAGTTTAGCATGCATGTGGATATGTAGTGTTGAATGAAGTGTTGGGGCCATCACCTTTTTTTTTTTTTTCTCCAAATTTTAATAATTGCACCAAATGCCAAAGTTTGATACTGTAGAATCAGATTTTGTATTGATGGTACCCACAACCTCAGATCTGCTTTCACAATTGAATCGTGACGCCAGGCAATGTGGCAGCTATCCCTGCATTTTGGTGCACGGCAATAGTTTTTCAAAACTACTAGATATCTGACAGCCCCAACATGTTAACTAATTAGTAGTGATTTCTCAGTCTGTAACTCATGTTGCCCAGCTTGATGACTCTATCAATACAATGCCAAATTATGCTAGCCCACACTCTCAAAAAGAAGCTGAAACTCCACTTTATTTCCACCAGTTCAGTAATCACTGACATCTCAGTTGGTAGAACCCCTTGCAAAAGGAGGAGGAGGGGGGTTGTTCTATTAGGTGGGAATATGTCAAACTCGAATGCTTGAACTTTCAGTGTCTTTACCTGTGTGCCCACTTCTTATCCTCAGCTACACACGAGTAAAAATCTCCCCGATTCAAGATCATCACTTGGCTGGCTGTATTTAAAAGATGCGCTCCTCAAGAAAAAAATGTCCACGTGTTATTGTTGACCTTATTTTTGTAGTCCTATTCTGTTGTAGTAGCTAAAGCATCTTTAAATGTAGCCATGAGTTTTGGCCATTCCTTGACAAACCATGTTTGAAGAAAAGTTAGTTTGGAGAAGTTTTCCTTGCTTGAGGGTGCATCTTAATTGCTCTTAAGGCATTGAGATTTCTTATCTGATACCTTGCTATAAATATGACAATTAGTTGGTGCTGTAAATTGCAAATTGGTGGATATCCAAATCTTTCCGCACAGCTTTTTTTTTTTTTTGATCGGCCAATCTCGACACTCAGCCCTGTTCTTACCCAGCACTGTTAAGTATCTCCCGATTCTGCTTCCCTGATTTATTATTGGGGCATCCAATAGGGCTTGTTCTCTTTATTTTTTTATTTTATTTTTTTTCCTTTCGTTTTCCTTCAGTTTAATGATTGTCTGACCTACCTCCTGCCAAGTTTTAAACTGAGCGAGAAAGATATCCATGCTTAAACAGGCTTTTTTGGATTTTATACTACATTCCTTTTAGTGCTACTAGCAATGCCTCAGCCATGGTATTTTTCAAATACTTGAGTTAGCTGAGGGTCCTGTATGTTCCGTTTCCCAAAAAAGTGAATTCCTTTCAGACTGGTGAACTACACACCTGAAGTTGGCCGGCTGTTCATGAAGTTGCAAATTGCAGCATGCTACAGTCTGTCCAAGGTATTTTTTTTGCTCTGCTAAACGTCTGCATTTTTAAATGTGCTGTAAAATGAACAACTTGTAAAAGTGATCAAAGCCAATGTAACTCGTCTCCCCAAATAATACCCACAGCCGTGAGCAATTTTGTACTCTCTGTTCTTTGTATCATCAATGAGATTTTTTTTTTCTTTGTCAATTTGGCTTCATGGAGCCTATTAAACAATTTGTGGAAAATAATCTGATTCCTGTGCCTTCAAAAGTACCTTATGGGTGAGCTTTGCTGATAGTGAAGAGCTCTAATGTCAACTATTGCTATTCACATGTTGCTTGGGAAACTACAATCACTTGCTCAAAGCCTTAAAATTGAACCTGGGATTCTTTTTTTTTTTTCTTTTTTTTTCTTTTTTTAAGACTAAAGTTTACAGCTTGTTCTATAAAACAGTGGTTTGGTGTTTTCCAGTTTAAATTTAATCTTGATGAGGTTGGTTGAAATTGGATATATTTTTCTGAAGTTTACTAATCCACTTGCCCTGTTAGACAAGCTGCCTACCTGGCTATCCATTTGAGTGTCAATCTAGAATCTGATTTTGGCCCAGTGATCATGAACATGTCTCAAAACCTGTATTAGCCTCATGCAGTTTTAAGTGCAACCTCTAGAATCAGGGATTTCCCAGCCAAACCTCTTGTGAGGTTGTGAATTATATGCCCCCCAAGTGGCACACAATGCTGGAAAAACAGCTGGTGTTATTTTGGGGTTATTTTAATGCTTCATTACGTTCAAGAGGTCAGCTACTTCAAAAACCTACAAGTCCTTGGAGAGTGAAGTGTTGCGCCTACCAACAAGTGCTCGTCAGAGATGAAAGCTGCTCTCTTGCCTAGTTCATATGTGGAGAAACAGTAGGCCAGTTCACGTGAGGTAAAAACTCCTTTTGCTTTGCTCACATCCTTCAAACTCAGTTTGAAAGTTCTAATTTTGTTTCTATGACCTTCAAGTTAGCTGCTTCAAATATCATCTAGAAACATGCCTTGGCCTCTTCTCGATTTTGATTCTCATACACGTCCATTGAGGAACATTAAAACGAACCTGGATTATGGTGCTCCAGCTTCTCTGAATCCACTAAAGAGCATCGACTCCCTCAGTCATGGCTATATTGTCTTTAGTCCGACTTCTGTCCACTGCATTAGTTCCTCAAATTTGCTCCACAAACCTGCCCAAAACTGTTTCAATTGACCTGTCAGGCCTCTAGAATGATGTATGTTTTGTTTGTCCTTGTTTAATATGAATAAGCGGTGTTTTGTCAAGAGTCATGAATACGATTGCATGCTTTTCACAGTGGATGGTCTGATATGTCAAAGGTAAGGGACCTGTCGTAATCGTTGTGATTTCTTTTGTTCAGGATGAACGGCTTTGCAGGTCACTTGGATATCCATGTCTAAATGATGGTCTCGGATGCAGATCTCAGTCAGCTGAGCAGGTCTCGGTTAACAGTTGCTAGGTAAGTCTTTATCTCTTTTGCTCTCTGTCTGCGCTCCAGCAATGTGACTGTAATTGATGACCTCACTGGTCAGGCTGATAGTATTGTTTTTCTTTTCTCTTGTTTCAGGTTTAACTTATGGCAGCAGTGGCTACACATGGTATTGAAGAGGAAAAACCAGCCAGAATTGCTAATTTATATGGAATGTTTTGAACAGAGTGGATAAATAAGCAAAAGCAAAAATGGTTTGATATTTTCCTTTACGGATTAAGATTATTTCAGTCAAGTTTCAAAAGAAATTGAAAATGACTGGTAAATGTTTTATCGCAAATTGTGGAAAGACGGAATTTCCCCAAAACTTAATAAAGATGTTTGACAAAATTTTATTTGGCATTTTTCTAAACTATGTAAATCCTGTGTTAATGGACAATGAAGAAAAATATTTGAAGCTTAAATGCACAGGTCTACAGTTACAGCAGTTTTGTAGAGTACTGTTGTATAGCTTTTGTGGAGTTTATTTTTTAATTGGCTAGGTTTTGATGTGGCTTAAAGGCTAGGAAATGTAATGCATATTTTAACAAATGTTTGTTATAGACTTGACACCAGAAAAAAAGGCTATTGCAGAGTAATTTAAATTTAAATATTTAGTATTTCAATGCGCACAATTCTATTTCTATATTGGAAAAAAGATATGGTGATATGTTATTGATTCCACATAAAATGGTTTATACTTTACCCTTGAATGGCAGGGCAGTCCCTGGGGTATACTAAGAAATTAAGGAATACATTGAGAGACAGAGGTAATGAAAATAGTAAACGTTTAAGCACAAAAGGTAAAGGAGATGGGGTGTAAAAGAGTGGCTCCAATATGGAAACAAGATAAACATAAATAATTCTCTGAAAACTGCTTCCCCAAAACTGAGGTACTTGAAGTTCACTTATAGAACTTTAGTGTTTACTTGCCCCCATGTCAATCGAATCTCAATAGAAGTTTTTAAATCAACATAATATTGATGCTGTTAGAAGCTGATTCAGTGGGCTGCTAGCCCAGTGTTCCCAGTGTTCAAAATGGCATACAAATAACCATCAAATATCTTGCATAATCCAAGGGTTCTGTAGCCAAACAATTGCAGAGTGAATGTATGGTAGTGTATATTGTGTATATCGTTCAGTATTGAGCACAACTATAGCCTCTTTACATCCATACAGTGTTGGTGTGCCCCACCCCAAGCCCTGACTTGACTCAACGTTCAATCGCCATCTATTTGCAATTATTGAAAGGAGATGATGCTAATACTTTCAAGATGGGTTGTGTGCATTTGAGATGCTTCAACTGAAAAAAGAACCATTCCAGTCAACGCTCTACATGCACTTGGCTGTGGGCGGGCCTGCGCTTCAAAATGGAGAATTCCTGTTAAGATGTAAAGAGGAAGGATATATGCTTTTTGGACTCATTGTGCAATCATTTTGCTACAGAGCCCTTGGATTATGCAGCATGCAGCTGTTTTGAACTCTGAACAAACTAAGCACTGGGCCCCACAGATATTTCTTAAGAGAACTCGGAGCAAAGACTATCAAGCAAGTACACAATGGCCATTGGGTAAAAGCTGAAAGAAATGGATTGCTTAGGAAGGGTAAAGGTGGCAGAGCATGGAAATGCTGACCTTGGCGGGGGGGTTTCCTTCATTTGCTACTGTCCGTAATGATACTTTCCTTTCAGCTCTTCCTTCGTGGCCTCCATCCCTAGTTTACTGATGAAGTGAGAATGAACTTTGAAGAGATATGCCGCTGTCATTGCCTTTACTCCATAGGATCTCGATATATATGGAGCTGGCCCTTAACCATACACAATGCTCTTGGAGCCCTTGACACATGCTGTTAGTGGTTATGGGGGATTGGTAGAGTTGTGGAATGTCATCTTGGATTCTAGGTCATCTAAAGGTCCCTTTAACCTCAAGGACTCTATTGTTAGTGGATCATGTCATGAGGCGGGTGGCCACAGTCTACTGTTCTTTTAGGGGGTTTTCTTTTAGGTTTATCACAAGTTCTTTGAGGTTAGTAAAACAAAATTCATTTTTTAAATTTCGTTTAGTCAACTGCAGGATGTAACCAAAACTGAGTGGAGACTCATGTAGCCAGCTGAGGTCCCTACTGTTAAGAAGCTGCATAATTTACACAAACATGTTGCATTATGGAGGGCTTTTTTACAGAAACACAAGTACTTTGGTTGACTCAAACATTTTGAAAAACGTAAAAGAGGTTAGTCTTACAAGGCTAGCTAATTGACTGCCGCTCTATGGTATTGAATCAGCCTTACATAATATGCTCCTAATTAGACTGCCTGTAGATATACTGTCGGTAGCTCACTTTGCATACCACAGTTAAAGTTAACAGTTAATTCATACAACATCGTTGAAGACCAAAGTAGGAAATGGTTGAGGATTTTTCGATGGCCAACCCAGACCTTGATTACTTTCAGTCATTTAACCAACCATGTATTCCTTACCACACTTACTGTAAGTAATGTACAGCAGAATCTTCTTTTGGGATAAAGATACGGTATATTGAAACTGCAGCTCTGGCTGGAGGGGTACTGGAATATATATTACTGGGTATGGTAGTGCAGTTTTTTATACTCCTTGAAGTGGTTGCATGGTCAAAATTTTCTAATATTGTGGGGTGTGGGCGTCCAATTAACTTTTGTTGCATGATTGTGATTTTATCTAATATAACTGTGTTTTGGTCAACTTAAGAATGACAATGTTGTACAAAAAAACAAAACCTTAGCAAAAACAAATCAATATGTAAGGAATTAACCTCCAAGTGAAACAATGGCACGCTCTAAACCTGGGGTTACCTGTATATAAAACATCTACAATCAGATGTACTGATGCAGTAAGACAGCCCGGAATTTGTGAGAATGTGATAGAATAGGATTTTTGCTGACAATCTTTCCTTAAACAATGTTTTTAAGGAAGTCAAAAGAGTTCCTCCCCCCAGCATGCACAAGCTGGAAACACTGTGCTTATTGTTTTGGTTCGTTAATGTAATTCACCTCACCAATTTTCCTGACTATTGTTTTATTGTACTAAATCTTGTAGTCTGTACGTTCACAGCGCAGTCCAACCTCCATGTTGTCACTGAGAACAAGACAAGGGAACCAGGATATGCAAATAGCAAATTAAATGCATGGCTTTTAAAATGTATTAGATAAATTGGATAAATAAGAACAGCAGTTCAAATAAATAAGTACATAGCTTGTCTTCAATTGGTGACACTATCCTATATAGATTTATAATATCCACTGCAGGTCATAGCTTCCATGGACATTCTCCACCATTAAATTAAAAAGATAACAGGTAGGCCAGTATATGGTACAGAAAAAGATACTTTATTGAACATTTACAAGCTGTAGTGAGCATAGGCTCAGGTCCACATGGTATTGGCTGTGGAAGGTAGAGATGGCCAGGACGGTGTCCATCAGGAATGGTACTACACGTACCATTGAAAGCCGAAGCGCTTGTGCAAAAGCTCTTCCCGGGGTCGGAGGTTGAACAGCTCCTCTGAGAGAGGGGGAACCCACCGTTCCGTGTGGAAGACACTCTCTCCAACCTGCAGATTAGTGTAAAAAGATGGAGTAAAAAACCTAAGATGGGAAATATCACATTCTCTCTTTAACAGCAGGATGTTGAAGGGAAGGTTTGGGAATTGTGGCAGAAGAAAAATCTAATAAATGCCTGGTTTTACATAATATGTCTCATAGTAGCATGGGATATATGTGATTATACACAGATATGAACACAATATTTGAAGGAACGTATGTTTAAATTGTATACATATAGCTTTAATGCTCGTCTCCAATAAATACATGGATATTTTAATCACTGAACCAAATAAACCCCCGGGCAACGGTCCTAAATATACACTGTATAACTATAATAATATATATTAGCCAGGAAGATACTTTTCTAATTATACATTGGAATCACAAAGGGATCACCATCTTTGTTGGCAATGTCAAGTATTTTATCGTGATCCCCAACATAGTAACACAAAAATACACCTTTTCTTTTAATTTTTTTTTATTACCTTCCAGCCTGGGACATCCTTCATGACAATAGCCTCCTCCTCTAGATTTTCCCTCAGCATCCGTAGTACTCTGGTGAGGAAAAAGTTAAACTGTTCAACTCAACCATTTAAACAGTCATCATAATGGTTGTTACCACCAAATTTGGAAAATAAGTATGTGCGAGTCAAGAATGGCTTTGCTCTCACCTTCGGTCATGTTCAGCTTGCAGCAGGGGCAGAAGAGCTATCCTGGCCTCCATTTCCTCAATCTGCAACCGCCTATGACAGACAGACACACACACACACACACAATTACAACTCCATCTTGCCAGTTTCATAGTGATTGTGTACGGCCATCAAGTTTCTTTATTTGTGATATGCTTGATCCCCCGAAGGGGAAAATATCTCTCAACCTCTGGTTGGGGTGCAGGGTCATCCACCTAATATGGCACGTATGGAGTAGATAGGGGTCAAGTATCTTGCTCAAAGATACTCAGGGCTTCACATAGGAAATTGGTTAGTGGAGAGGGTAAGTGTCAGAACCTGTGTGGTGATGGCGCACGGTATCGGCTAGCCTACAGCAGATCTGGGGATGGGAAGCAAGACTATGCCAATTTGCTAAATAGCCCATTTATTAAAAATTT
>OMKK01029528.1:25437-37293 GCA_900302305.1 Polymixia japonica | reverse complement strand
CCGGGGGACGAGGGAGCGGGGAGGAAGTGAGCCGGTGTGCTGGGTTAGCTGGTGAGCTGGAGAGAGGCCCCCACCCCCCCCCACCCATCCCAGAGAGAGGAGGGAAGAGGGACAGGGAGAGGGAGCTGAGCAGGAGGGAGGGAGAGGCCGGGCTGGCTTGTTTGGGCCTGGATCAGGTGTGTTCTGGTTCTGAGAGGGGGCGCGACAGATCTCTCATGAGCTCTCGCGTGGGACTGGTCGGAGCGCGCGGCTCGAGCAGAGCTGGAAGCCGCGGGGCCGAGGGCCCCGGCGGAGATGACGCCGGCAGTGAACTGGCGGGCATGGCCGGCTCTCTGCGTTTGGAGGACGGCCCTTGGCTGAGGAGCACAGATCCGGAGAGAGAGGGAAGGTCAGCCGCCTCAGAGCAGCTGGCGAGACCTCCCCTGCCGGGGAGGAAGGCGCACAGGAAGGTTCGCAACGTGGACAACCGAGAGAGGGACAGGGGTGGTTTGAGGGAGAGGAACAGAGAGAGGGATGAAGAAAGAGTGGAAAGTGTTGGAGCCGGTGAGGACGACAGGGAAAGACTAAGCCAGAGAAATACAGAGAGGTCCGAGGCCGGCCGAGAGAGGCCCTGGGACAGAGAGAGGGGAAGCCGGACGCGGGATCTGTCTAGCAGCAACTCCGACTTTCACCAGGCCAGCGCTGTGGAAGGGGGAGAGGTGTCGGTCAGACTGCAGAGAGGGCTGCCCTCCCCGAGACCGCACAGTACCTGTTCCCTGACCAGCGCCACGGGCACCAGCTCCTGGGCCCCTCCGTCGGCCGCGGGCTCCGAGCCCCCCGCTCTCCACCGACCTCCGATCCGAACCAGAGGCACGCCGCCGTCGCCGCAGAGACCGCTGTTGCCGCAGAGACCGTCGCCGAG
This sequence comes from Polymixia japonica, assembly GCA_900302305.1. Taxonomy (NCBI): domain Eukaryota; kingdom Metazoa; phylum Chordata; class Actinopteri; order Polymixiiformes; family Polymixiidae; genus Polymixia; species Polymixia japonica. The sequence goes on along the minus strand of OMKK01029528.1, from coordinate 36,392 downwards.
GGCGGCCGCTGCCGCTGCCCTGCGTCGATGCGCTCCTCACACGTCCAGGGACCCAGACCCCTTCTGGGTGGAGGTGAGGACGCGGGCGGGGATCGCCCGGTCGTCTCCGAGCCGTCGGACCCGGACGCGCCACCCCTCTCACACCAGCTCAGAGCTGGGAGAGGAAGAGGAGGAGAACGGCGTGGACGGGGAGGAGGAAGACGAAGAGGAGGAGGAAGAGGAGGAGGCGGGAGGAGGCGAGACGGGTGGCAGCGGCGTGATGGAGGTTACGGTCAGGACCCTGACGCCGGCCGCGCCTCCGTCTTCTGCAGTGGCGGAGAGGAGGATGAGCAGAAGAGAGAAGAACAGGGTGAAGAGTCTGAGGAGGAGGCAGCGGAGGAGAGAGAGGTGGAGACACAGTCAGCAACCAGAGACCAGACAGGTGAGAGCAGGCCAGAGTTAACAGCACCTGAGCACCTGAGGTCATTATAATAGCTAACAGCTTGGAATTGCTTTATCGATCAGATTAAAAAGCCATATACATTTTAAGGCTGATGCAAAAGAAGCAAGCATAACCTTTTGTGTGTGTGTGTGTGTGTGTGTGTGCGCGCGCGTAGTTGGCAACACTTAAAGTAGAACGGGTACAAAAATCAGGAACGTAAATATTGCTGTGCAGCTTTTCACCAACAAAGTATTCATTTGTGCCAGCTTATGTCTGTGTGCGCCTGTTGGTTTGTGTGTGTACTTCTAGACACTGACTCTCAACAGGCTTGTCAGCAGCCAGCTCATCTCAATAGCCATTGTCTGTGTGGTTTAAAGTGGGGTTACATCTGAATTAGTTGCATGATGAGGCTTGGGCAGAGGGCCCTTCAAAACCGCCCAGACAAAAGAACAGATTCTATTTTGATTGGCTGCTGCAGATCTGCAGTCACGTTGGAGGACTGGAATTATTCTGCCCGCTCTATTAAAAAAAAAGTGCAAGAGAAAGTTGTTTTGAAAGAGAATATACATTTGTCTAAATATTCAAATCTTCCTGCACTTGTGAAACAAATACAGCAAGCATATTTAAATGTATGTCTAGGCTCAAGTATTTCCAATATAGCCCAGTGTAAGAATGAGGTAGTCTATCCTAACGTTTAAGCTCTATTGCTATGAGAATGTATCCTGTTCCATTGAGGAGTTTAAAATCAACAATGATAATTGGTAGTTGTTTCTCCTTACCTCTTCCTTTTGTTAAACCGTTAGCTATCCGGAGAAAGTTGAACATGTTCTTCAGCAATACCCTGCTTGACACTCAAACATCATTTACACGTTCGCATCTGGGAGCCGCCTGGTACTCTCACAGTTGCTTACTATGAGCCACAGAACAGATCCGCTGGAGCAGTTGGGAGTTAAAGGCCCACATGAGTGATTTTTGACGTTTCTGCTGCGCAACGGCTTCCCACGATCAAGTCTGAACGTGTCCATTTAGACCTTGCAGGAGTATTTTGGGCAGAAAATTCTATTTAGCCAAAAAACGATTTCCCACGTGACATGACGCACGTTGTTTCATGCTGTGACGCGGCTAGCTCAGACAGACGGCTGTCTACGGACTTTAAGTACACTGCTCAAGGGCCAGCTCAGCGGAAGTTGTTAAAGTCAGGGCAGTGTATATCTTAATCACTTTCACTGTCCAGACTTTTTCATTTGGTCCACGGTTTAAACCAGTAATGTTCCGGTTCTCTAACCTCTAGGCTTTTAACTATGCTTGTTAGCACATTATTTGCACTAACAAGGGGGATCCTACCCTTAACTCCTCATTGAATTCCCCCCTCGCTGTACCGAATACATTTAGCTCCTTACTAGCATCTGGTGTAAAACTACCTCTGAGAATAACCAGCAGCAGCACTGGTTGCATATCATGTTAACATGTGCCAAAGGTCAGAGTCATTTAGTTCCCAACAGGAAGTGGTGTCTTCCTGTGTGACCAAGACGCAATACAAACAGGGATCTGTAATTGCTGTATCCATCTGTGTCTGCTTCTGTAGCTGCAATGTGGCTTTAGCTTAATTAGTTGTTGAAGGTTAGCTGTCTGCGTCAAATTGTAAACCCACAGGAATACCTAGTTTATACCACCAGCACTTTCCAGTTTAAGTTACAGCCTGTTGTTGTAGTGCAATGGTAGGTAAGAAGATGTTATACTGTCACTCTACCAATATAAGTCAATGGTAATTAGGGTGGTACAGTAGATGTACACAGTAGATGTATATTAAACACCTTGTAAAAGAGGTGTTTTCACTGTCTATCTCTTTGCCTGCTCTGCTGACCTACAGTACAGTACCTCAGCTTGGATGTTTTTTTATGTAACCAAGGGAAAGGTTCCTTGTTGTACTGTCGCCAGGGGAGATCCACGGTGCGCACGATTACACCAAAGCTCTGCGGTCTGTGTTCTGTGTTCTTTGTTAATGACACACCTTGGGAGGCGGTGACAGGGAGGTCCCTGGAGCTCCCCCTGGGTGAGAACGTGGTAATTACGCTGGGAGCAACCCCAGGCTTTAGCAGATTGGATTTTCAGATACCAAACCCCAGGGGAGAGGACACATAGCTGTGAAGAAGAGGAGGAGGATGAGGAGGATGAGGAGGGGGAACATGTGGATCCTGGACACTGTTCTTAAGACTGGTTTCTATGTATTCCTGTATATGAGTTTGGGAAGGGGAAGCTTATTGTAGATGAGCACATGAGGCACTCGGAGTCTATAGAGTGAGTCCATAGCAGTCTGGAGCAAAGGAAGAGTTTGGTGTCTTTCAGTTTTGAGCCATGCAGCAATGAAAGTAATCATTAAAAAAAACATCAATAATCTTCTCCATAATATACTTCTCTTCGAAAAAACATTTTTGTAGAGGGAGGATAGCATTAATTGGGGTCAGGGTCAAATTGATTGATTTATTAGCAAACAGCATGTGTGCAGTACATTGCTCTACGGATACAGGGGGTGAAACTTTCCAATTAAAGAACGTGTAAGACGTTTCTCAAGGCTGAACTCACACCTCTCCTTGTATCCTCACACATATATATGCCGCTCAGGTGGGAGTCAGAGCCTTTAACACCAATCTAATAGAGTTCTACATAATGAAGAGACCATATCGTCAAACAGACTGTCATGAGCACAGGGGGAAAAAAAACACATTCACACATACAGCCAACTGACACAATAACTTCTTCCAGAAATAATCTGTTTTCAGTGCGTCGTCAGTGCCAGGGGTGCACAGGGTCATAAGATGAAGGACACAGAGTGTGAGAAAGTAACAGAATAATGTTGATCTACACTGATTATATTTGTTCTTTACTTTGGATTCGTACCAGAAGGTGCCACTGTGGTTTGAAACGAATCCAAAAAAACCAAACAAGAAAACCAACATAAACACGCCCACGCACCCACAAACACCCACATACGAACACCCACACGCCCTCTCCGTCACACACACACACACGTGTGTGCTCGCAAATACAATGCAAGATCTTATCTACGTAGTTGTTGGCCCGCAACTAAGACTATGCATTGTAGAAATATTCTGCTGACTTTTTGTTTTACTTTGAGCTCATCCTGCGATTTCCAACTGCGAATTCTGAATTGGTCGCCTCGCCACAAAACCATGTGACTTGTCCTCATCCGTGTCCTTAGGGGATGTTAACCACTCTTTATCTCCATTACTCTCTCTCTCTCTCTCTCTCTCTCTCTCTCTCTCTCTCTCTCTCTCTCTCTCTCTCTCTTTCTTTCTTTCTCTCTCTCTCTCTCTCTTTCTTCCTCTCCTTCTGTGCCTCTGTGTTTCTATCTCTCTCTCTCTCTCTCTCTCTCTCTCTCTCTCTCTCTCTCTCTCCTCACACAGAGTTCAACAGGGAACCCATCCAGCAGCAGTGAGGATGATGAGGATGCGAGCGCCGGAGACAGAGAGGGTTACATCTGCGCCGTGTGTCTGGACGTGTACTTCAGTCCTTACATGTGTCAGCCGTGTAACCACATCTTCTGTGAACCCTGCCTGAGGACTCTGGCCAAGAACAGCCCCACCAACACCCCCTGCCCCCTGTGTAGAACCATCATCACGCATGTCTTCTTCCAGAAAGGTGAGCCAATAGAAGAGAGGCAAGAGGACGCTCATTTAAAGGAACAGCGTACATCGCTTGTGATGGTCGTCGTCCTTTTGAAAGATTGCTTCTGGAATAAGACGTGCGATATGAAAAAAGAAATACATGTCAAAACCTGTGATTAAAATAACGTTACTGGGATACACCGTGTAATGAAAAATAAATCATCGGCTTGACTTGTTAGGTGCAAATGTCGCCATGACCTCAAATGCAAATGCGTATACCTCAAAACAATGATTTACTAGCGTGTGTGTATTTGTGGCTATATACAGTATGTAGGCTATATTCTTGTGTCTGCGATGTTTGCTGATACTGCAGTTAAACAGATGAAATCTGAGCTACAGATTGTTCAGTGGGCCCAGCTGCACATCTCCCATAGGGAGCAGAGAAAACCTTTGGCTCAGCTCTGACCAGATGAGTCACCCAGGCCTAGCAGACAAACTTAACACCATTGCACACCTTTATTTAGCAGTTTCTGAAGTACATTAGAAGATGATTCAATTGTAATAAACACCATTTAGTGGATGTTTTTAATCCAAAGTGCATTACAGTACCGTGAGTGCAGTGTTAGAGTGACAGGTTCTACCCATTGAGCTACAGAGGACTGATATATACCATGAATAATTATGGAGTCCAGGATGACAATGTCGTCAAGTTCCGTTGACTATATCTCCGCTCATCATTCACCGTCCTACAGGGACCATTATGCAGCTATATACACTTACATTTTTTTTTTTCATTTCACTTTTGTTATATAGCTTGTTTGTTTGTATCTCACCGTACACTGATTAGACCGAAACCTATCATGTTATATGACAGTCCGAGTCCGTTTTAGATAAATCTATGAATACATAATGAGATTCCGTGATTCATGTTGGCCTACTTCTTGTTGTGTAGAGACGAGAGTAAGAGCACTGCGGGGACATTGATGTGGTCGTACAAAGGCAGAGTGGCTGTGGGTTTATGAGGACCTCACACGCATTAAGGACTCTTGTTGGTGATTAGGTGGGGAGGATTTTAGATAAGATTCTTGTGTTGATTACCAAAGCCAAGGTCACACGGAGACAGCAAAAATGGAAAGTAATGACTTTGAATACATTCACTCAAATCAAGCGTAATCCATCCAGACGGTGGAGAGAGGAAGGAGATGGAAATGAGGCGTTTAGTTAAAACAAAGTTTATTTGTCTTTTTTTTTTTACAGAGCTCAATCAAACAGCGAGGACATTCTTCCCAAAGGAATATCTCTCCCGCAAACAGAACTTCCAGAAAGCAAGTTGTGCAAAGTGGCCTCTCCCAAGCTGCAGGAAGCTTTTCCGTATCTTTGGAGGCGAGTGTATCAATCCCTAGAGACTGAGATTCCCTCCGTATAAGTGAGGCTAAACACCAAGCAGTTGAAAGTGTTTAGCCCGTCATACAGAGGGATATATTGCTTGGCCGTATGTGAAGAATGTGTGAACTACTGTGTTGTTACTGTACATGCTGACAGAATTATATCTGTTCATTACCATTTAGAATTTGATTAACATTATTGCTTTCCTGTTTTTTAATCACAAGGCTTTATAATTGATAATATGACCATATTTGGAAGCTATGTGAGTTATCTGTTCATGTGCTGAGTCATCTCTAGGAGTGAGGGAACGTATGTAACCAGTAAGCAATTTCAGGTGGAATCTTCTTTGCTACCACAGATTTTGTGGAGAATATGTAGGCTCTTCCTCGAAATGAATGTCAACAAACGTGCGTTGATGCTAGCCCACTGTGTGCAACAGATGCTAATGAGCTACTAGTGAGCGAGTATAACCAGATGCTCTGTTTGTCACCCATCCAGGCCTCCAGAGGCAGTCCAGCCCCATTGCCAGACGCCAGTTCCCCCACGGAGGAGGCTACCGTCTGGATGCCATGGATTTTGAAGATGACTCCCGGGGCTGGCGCTTCGACATGGACATGGTCATCATCTACATCTACTCAGTGAACTGGGTCATCGGCTTCTTCATCTTCTGCTTCCTCTGCTATCTCTTCTTCCCTTCTTTGTGACGGCGTTGCCGATAGCGATGGCGCGACGGGGATAGGGGGAGAGGGTCGAAGGGACAGATGAGCGGATGAGTTAGGGCAGCGGCTCCATCGTGGCCCGAGAGCATGCGGGTCGTCATTCCCGACCAAACACACACACACACTACCGTCTGATTTCACTGATTAGATCCTCCCGCTCTGTGTGATTGGTTGGAATGAAAACCGGGACGCTGACGGGCCGCGATGGCACGCGGTGGAGAACCACTGAGTTACGGCGAGCCGAGGGATTGATGATCAATCAAAAAGGAGACTGACACATAAATTAGACGTATGGGAGAGGGAGCTCCGCGTAAGGAAACAAAAAATGAATGACAGGCCGGTTTGACAGCAGTGCGCCATCTTGTTGTCTCTCATCAATAAATCATTGAAATTGGGGAACGGTGTAGAAGGACATTTGGGAATCCAATGTTCCCTGTTCTTGTAACTCTATATGATGCACAAGTAACGTGGGTTGCGCAACGCGGCATTTCCTGTCCCAGTCTGGAGGAAAATCGTTATGAAATTCCAGGGTTGCAGGAAGTTACTTTCTAAATATAATCCCTGTCACAGATTACTGATGAGATGCCTGAAGTTACTATCAGTAAAGTAATGAGCTGGATTACTCAGATAGGTAATCAGATTATCTGATGTTAGTTGTGGGTTACACTCCGACGAAAGTGCATTGAATGCAAAATGGAATGGAAAATGTATCTTAATTTATATACTATTAGAACTACTTGAATTACTTTATTACCATCATCTGCAACCATAATTTCGAGATACATTAAATTATGTTTATGTCTAATATAAATCAAGGAAATACTGTATGGTAATCAAATTGCCTTTTAATTTTTCAAACATGTCTCGGAGTAAACTTACAGGTAATCAACATTATCATCTATTATTCCTAAGATCTTGTTAGGTTCAGTCAGTATTTATGAAATGTCAACAACAGCTCTCTGCCAAAGCTGGAAACAAAGGAATAGGCCTACTATTATGTCATGTCATTAGATACAAGCATGAACTGCTCAGTTGGCTCGTAGACTTTGTGGACTCAGAATGCTTGTTTCATTTTTAAACTTGATTGAACTTTGTCACAGTACTGCCGGTATTTCTTTATAAAAGGAGTCAATATCCTGGAAAGATACAATAGTGTAGTGCCACATACTTCACACAGTCCCATTAATTCCCATTTAAACTCTCCTGTTTCTTGCTTTAGGATATATCTGTTCATGTTCATACTGTAGATTTAGACAAATGGGTACCTGAAGATAAAAGAAATGGCACGAGTGAATCCTGTTTTTGGGTGGATTTTCCTCTGTTATGCTGTGTTTGACAAGCATTTCAGATTTGTTTCAGATCAGTTCCTCTTTGGTGTGGATTGTGATTGTGGATCTAGTTAATTGGGTTTATGCTATCTAATCAACTTCTATGTGTCCCCCATAATATTTGCCCTTGAAAACTCTTCTCATTGGCAATGCTTGAAATTATTCTGTGTCTTGGTAGACTGTTGTACATTCATAGAGGCATACCTTATTTTTATATGACAAGATTTTTTTTTGTTTTGTTTGTTTTGAAGCAGCCCCTGGAGGGAATGGATGTTCTATTTTTTAGATTGATTTTGCAAAGCCAATGAGTTTTATAGCAAATAAAGTTTACACAGCAACACATACTCTGTGAGTTTGTGGTTTTAAATGAAAAAAACGAATAAAACAGCAGGCTTTAAACAAGTTAAACAAAGTTAAACAAATTAAACAAGTTTCTGATTTATTTCAGTTTTGTAACTTTGAGTGCCAACTTGTCTTTGTTATTGGTTTTGTGGTTTTGAATTACCAAGGCTTATTTTAGCATTCTTCCACCTGTGTCAGTGGAGAAGACATGGTGGTCTGTAGAAACTATAAGCAGATGTTGCTCCAACATTCATACTTCTAAAACCCAGCCTCCATATAAACTTCTATACACAAAAGTAACAATTTAAATTTCAATTAAAGGTCTTGAGTGTACTTTCTATTCCCTTAATTCCTCTTTTATTTGTGACAAGATACTTTAGATGAATCAGAAATAAAGTTATCTACATGCTTTAGAATCAGAAATAAAGTTCAAGATATATGTAGTTCACCATACTGAAATGTAAGTAAAACTATTCTGAAAATCAACGTCAATTTAAAGCATGTCAATATATCCCAATTTTTCTTTTTGCTTTCTTTCATCTTTTTTTTTAAGTAGTCGTATAAGTATACACAGACGATACTTGAGGAATTGATGCATTGTTTGCAGTATAAAAACAATGCAGGAGACTATTTGTATACAATTCAAGAGGGAGGAAATTGACTCAATATTTTAGTCTCTTTATTAGTCTCAGTATTCAGTCTCCATTTCCAATGAGCACTTAGAGACATGAAATATCCTGCCCTCCACTCCTGGCACCATGGCAACCCCTAGCGAGTCCTCTGTCACGCCTTCTAGCGTCTCGCACACACCTCTCGCTACAGCTGCCGGAGACACACAAGAAGGTACAGAGGTGTTTCACACAACACATTTAGAAATAGAACAAGTCAGACATGTTGAGACAGTCCATCAACATTTTTGATAATCATGGGATTTAGCTAATAGGTGGATATAAAAGAGGGATAAACAAGTGAACGAGCGAGCGAGCGAACGAGCATGCTGTTCTCACTCGTCACTGAAGGGTTGCTGGAGACCTTCACGAGACCCATTCTGTGACCTGACTTGCACGTCTTCAGGCCCTTGACGATATGAACAGACTCAAAGTGGTTGATGAGGATAGTGGAGAGGATCTGGGCACTTTCCACGTCTACCCTCTGAGGACAGCCGGTGAACACGGCATAGCCATCTTTTCCCTACAGAGAAAACAGTATTAGAATATACAGTTTGATTATAAGTAGACTGAATGAGCCAAAGGAAGAGGCCAATGTGCTGTTTAATACCTTTGTTAGGTATTCTTTCATTGCAACCAAGTATATTTTGTTAATGTCCAAACGTTTGCCTTGCACCTTCACAGTCTCAATAATGACACGGTGACCAGGTTCCCTGCTGGGATCAAAGCCAAACTGGATTCCTGCAACCTGGAGGAATCTGAAAGCCCAAATTGAATTACAAAAACCGTATCCATTCTTATAAGGCTATTCTTTAACTCTTTTCCTGAACAGAATTGCAAGTATTTCATTATTTCTCCCATTGCTCATTATATAATTATATCAGTGTATTTTATTATCACGGTACGTGTCAGGAGTCTAGTACCTGCCATCTAGATTAAGATAATGCTTAACGCTGTTCTCCAGCCCGTCGTAGAGTTGCTGTCCTGTGGCCTCTACCACCAGCACCGGGTCCCTGATGGGCAGGATTTGCAACAGATCACGCATAGTCAGACAGCCGGCTGGGTGGATGCGATCTGATCGCAAAGTACCTGGGAGGAAGTCAAAGAGGCCTGACTAGGTAATAATAATAGATAGCCTTTATTATCCACTAAAGGTAGTATGGATTTATGCAAATAGGAATTAACTGCTATATCACTTGGACTGGCTGCATTATACTGAACAGAGTAGCAAGCTAAAAAAGAACACCCTGTAATTTTCAGGCTGATTAATACGAAGATCTCCGAAGATTTTTTTTATTTATTTTTTTTATTCATATTTTCAAATCTCCGAAGATTTGAATGTAAATGTCTATTAAGTCACTATCTATCGCTGCATGAGGTAACGCAATGGATTCAAGTTAGCATTAGTGACGCGTTTTCCCTTTGAAGTGAGGTCCAATTACACCTGCAATTACCGCTTTTTGCCACAGGTGCCGCCAAAGACAACTAAACGGAGATCTTCGAGATCGCCACTTTAAAGCAGCTACAAATAAGTTTGTGAGATTTTGATTTTGGGGACCCCTTGAGTTAGACTCCTTTACATCGCTGTCACAAAGACAACCAAGCTGCTTGATTTTTTTTTCCAAAGCCCAACTACACACTTGGATTTCTTTACAAAGCTCATGAAAAAAAAGAAGCAAGACTGTGGAAAGAAGAGGACTAAACATGTTGACAGAAGAGGCTCTTCCTGTTGGTTCGGTTAGCACTTCCTTTGTGCCGTGCGACAGTCCTATTTTCAACACAAGATCGTACCTGGTGCCACGCAACATTGCATAGTGAATTCTTCCATAACTATAACACTATGCAATCATAATATTTTATAATGATATTTTTAGGCAAAAATCCTGCCTGTGGTGGCTTTAAGGTCAAGGTACACCTATGATAAATTCAGAGATGCAAGCGACATTTTTACTGAAAAGACAGGTGAAAAGAATTAGGCCTCTAGAAAAAAAAGAGAAAAAAGTGAAAGTAATATTTCCTAGGTAACCACTTAGCATTTGGCCGCTGAATAAAACATTGGGAGTCTAGAGGATGTAATAACCTGAATTCAAAAATGCCACCTCAGCATGAGTAGCCTCCAGCATGGCATTAGTGATCAGATTACCCAGGTTGCACTCTTTTGTTCTCACTGTTGTACAGCGCCCATCCAAATCCACCTCAATGTGGCAGAGGACCTCTCCTAACATGTGCTGAAAGAGATAGATTGAGAGAGAGAGAGAGAGAGAGAGAGAGAGAGAGAGAGAGAGAGAGAGAGAGAGAGAGAGAGAGAGAGAGAGAGAGATGTTTGAAGGACAAACATTCCCAGGTGGGAATGTAAACACAGACTCCATATCCATAACTAGTGAACCATGACCTTTTCCTGGAATAGAGATGAAAGAGAGAGAGAGAGAGAGAGAGCGAGAGAGAGAGAGAGAGAGGAAGGGGCA